>JAOXYD010048373.1:0-13429 GCA_028565735.1 Pinacopodium congolense | reverse complement strand
ATCAAATATTATAGGGCATCAATTAAACATTTAAACACTTAAATATGGATCATAATTAAATAAATTAACCATAAAAATCAGATCAATTTGACCCCTATCAATGCCTAATAACACCACAATGAAAGAATAATGGTGGCAAACTATGGGACACCGCCAAATTAGTTTGCTAAGAGATAAATTTACCTTAATGCGCAAGACGATCCTCCAAGACCTTCAAGAAAGATAGCTTCTCATCAAATCTGAAAAGCAATAGACGACATTGGGAGTTCAAAGATTGTGAAAGTATCCTACAAACTTCCAGATCACTAAGCAACATTTCTTAACCCCTTGTATATTGAGAGGGCCACGCGTGATAATTTTCTTAACCAGCAAGAAACCAGTTGAGAGTGTTAAATTGAGGCTATGAAATATTTTTTAAGTGCCCACACGTAACCAAATCTGTCCACTTGATTTTTAGTAACAACTTGTTAAATACCTTGGTGGCGTAGTTTTATCAAACATTTGGTACGCAGTACGTATTCTTTTTGGTATATTCTCGATAGATAAAACGCATGAAATTGAGCCTTTATTATTGCTAGAAATGACCAAGTTTGTATGAGAGACTCTTTGCATTGTTCCCTCCACGCACAGAATATAAATAAATAGAAATAATAGTAGTTAAGTGACAGGAGTAGAGATGACAATTTAAGTGGAAGCATCGAAGAAGACAATAGAAGCGTTGTGGATTGAGTGAAACGATGGCATAAGAGCAGATGGAGGGAAACGTTGTGGATTGAGTGAAACGATGGCGTAAGAGCGCATGGTGGGAAACATTGAAGCAAATAATGGTAACAGAGTGAATTGAGGGAAACATTGGCGTTTAAATAAAGGAGACGGTGTCGTAATAGCGTAGAAATTAATAAGACTAAGTGTAGTGTTGTAATGAGTCCATATAAAATAATCGTTGACTACTCTAGAGGGAAATAAGCATGAATCTAATTTTCATAAAAAATACACAAAGTCAGGCGATTTCATATTATTATAGGGGTGAAAAACACATCAAATCATGTCTTATAAACCTATATAGTACACCTTTATTAGTCATTAAAATTAGTTGCCTTCCGTACCTAATTCCTTAATTAGTTATGAACCTATATCTTAACCAAAATTCTTATGAATAAGGCAAACTAATAGATAAATAGGGGTTTTCATAACTTCCATTCCATTATTTATGAAGATTCCAATTTAGTGGCTTTTAATAGTTCAAAACTAATTTAGTCTTGGCTTGATTGTTGGAAGTGCAATTTTTTCTATTTAGATTTGTCTCATTTGTATTAATAAATAGCAAATATATTTTGAAACTCTCTTAAATAACAAAATTTGGAACCTAATTGATTATATTCTTTAAGAGGCATTTCTTATTTTAGTAATAGGGGAAAAACATAACGATTTTATTTAGCTTTGTGTATTTAATTTCTGATGATGGATATTGCTACTAACCATGTGCTTGTCTTTCCTAACCATGTTCTTGTTTTGCCTAGTGTCTTTATTATTAATTCACTAGTATATGTATAATTAAAGAAAGGCTTGTGAAGAAATAATACAATTACAGAAACATTGGCCTAGTTATTAAGGTTCCATTTTGTTCAACTTTGCATTTCCATTTTTTAAATTTTCGTGTGTGTTCATCATTCTTTTATTTTTATTTTTTGTATTTGTGCTATTTTTTAGACTTATATATTGTATTTGTGTACTATTTTCTTAATTTTTGTACTATTTTTTTCTGTGTTTAGAAAAATAGAAATAGAAATAGAAAAGGAAATCAAGAATCAAAGCGAAGCAGCTTAAGAAAATTCATTTCTTGATTCCTTATCTATGATGAAAACTATTTTTGATAAGATAGAGTAAGGACGGAAAGGCATGCCATTTTTTTATCTCTAGCTTTTATGTTTTTAGAAAGATGAATTCATTCCATTCCCTTAATTTGATGTTGCCATCACTTACATTCATATTAAATACAATTTTTCAAAAAAAAATCAACTACTATGGGTAAGGGTTTTATTGCAAAAGACATGACATTCATTAATGATGTGGGATCAAAAAAGTACCAAGTAGAAACCTTATAATGTAGATTGAACATGTCTGGTTTTTATGTGTGCACATTCAACGGATTTTAGGATACATTATATGAGTTCATTCGAATCAAAAGTTCCACAAGGAATGTGACATTCCTAGTACCACCAACTTCATTTTTGGAAATGTTGTTGTCATTTTTTAGAACTCACGAATTCTACAATCAAAACCATTAGACAACTAATTCAATATCATAATAGCTTAGGGAAAGAAAGACAATTACTAGAACATAAGTATTTCAATTTAGAAGTGTGCACTATTAACCTCTAACAATCTCATGTCTCCTACGTACCATGATAAAGCATGGAAAGAATACGCAGCCACTATTATTAGAATTATTTTCTTTCCAAAGTATCAAAAACCAAGTCCTATTTTTAATGTTTCCAAAAGGGTTAGATCAAATGATTACAACCCCACTCTTATAGTAATATTTATAAGAAAGTAAATTAAGGAATCCAAGTTGATTAGTAGTTTTTTATAGCCATTTTCAAGAATAATGAATCATTATAAGATGATAGATTGATTTTAGGAGTTAAGCGTCACTTGAAATTTTTCTAGAAAACAAAAATACATGTTAAATTTATCAATAATAGATTATATGATCTATATATTAATTTTAGTAGTTGATGGGAAAAGTTGTGTATATTAAAACAAAAAATAAATAAAAATTCATAAATTTTGATCAACAATATTTATAGAAAATTTCAATTTTCTTTTTTTCCAATCTCAAGATTAAAAAATGAATACCAATAGTTCTAAAAGGTTTGTTAAAAAAATAGTTATCCCATCAAATAATTTATTAATATTTTGATTTTCCAAAATACTAGATATAATGTTTGAAAAGGACTTTTTTAGTTAAATAATATACAACTTCTCATAATCTTGATATTCTAAAAAGGATTTAAAAAGTTATTTAAGTGGTATCTTATGTATTAAGTGTTTCCATTGTTTATTTTATATGATGGCATATGTTTATATTATTAGGGTAAGTTATTTATTAAATGGTGGTATGCCTTAAACATAATGGTGTTTTTTCTGTTAAGTGATGAAATGCTATGCATTATGTGGTGATATCTTGTGTATTAAGTGGTGGTGTAGTTATATACCTTGCATATAGTGGTGGTGTATATTATATGAAAGGGCTATATGTTATGTTATATATTAAGTTGTGGCATATGTTAGACTTATTAGAGGTATGATTTGTATTAAATGGTGTTCTACGTTTTGCATATATTTGTGGTATATTATTTTTAAGTGTTGTTGTGATGTGTACTGAATTAGGGTATGTTATAAATTTCTTAATGACTTGCTTTTAATTATGTAATGGTATATATACTTTTAGCTTGTGGCATGTTATATTTTAAATATTGATAGGTATGCATGTTTGAATGACGTGATGATATGGATTATTGATAATGGTGGTATATATGCATGAAGTGATGGTATGACGACCTTAAATTGGTGCTATTACTTTAAGACAAAGTTGATATGTTGTGAACTAAATGGTTATAGTATAGCATCTTGAGATATGGTTCGTTAGATGCAAACGTTGTTATTAAGCAGTAGTATGTTAGGCACAAAGAGCTTATTGAATCAAATAAGGTCTAAATCTATATTTTGATGATAACAAACCATCATTACTACTAATGGTTCCTTCATTTTTTGATGTATTAGAAATATAGGAATATGAAGATGCATAGCATTAACACATATTAGGCCCAAAAGATATCATATGCAGATCATTTATGAATAAAGGATTACTTAAAAACCAAAGGAATTAAGAATTAATAGGTTGATTAATGTAATTTTGACTTAATTATTATATAATCATTTGCATTTGGGTATATTCCATATAGTATTTTACATTCAAGATAAAATTTGAGAAGCATTTTTTTTAAGAAAATCCTTTTAGGAATTTTTGGAAAGTACTTATGAAAATTTTGAAAATTATTTTCAAGTGAAATGGTTGATCGACTAATATGGATTATTGATCAACTAGTGTTAGGGTTTTATATACATTTGTTAACCAGTATAACTGAGAGGTCAAATAATATTTGAAACAAATGCGTGAAATTTTTTTAATAAGTTTGTATGTGTCAGTGTTAGATGGAATGATTGACCGATATAGCTTATTGATAGACTAATGTGTATAAATTGTTAACAAATATTAAAAAAAAAGTAGTTTGATTACGCCATTAGTCAGTAGATTAGTCAACTAGTATATAGCATTTGTCAACAAATATACCCATTTGATCGATTAGAAACATTCAATTTTTATTTCTAATAACTAGATTTTTATTCTAGTAAAATTTCATGATAGAGTTATGGCAAGATTAAGCCAGAAAATCAATTTTGAGTGCTTTAATAATGTAAATACTTACTTTTAAAGTTTTTAAAGAAGTTTTTTAAAGTTTTGATGATTTGAAAAAAGAATGAAGCATTAAAGAATTGAATAGAGCACGTTTCATCATTTAAAGCTTTTGGTTACATTACAATTATTCATTGGGCCCTTGAATATTTTTTCTTTAATAAGTAAGATATTATGAATTATGTATTATTTTGTAGGGTTGAGTTTAAGTTAGTTTGAGAGGTTGCTCTTCACCTTAAAAGGAAGATTGTATAAGGTTTCTCTTCATCTTTAATAAGATTGCTTGGAAGGAGATTACTATTTACCTCTTTTGAAGAAGATTTTAATGACTTTCCAATGGTGCTATAGAGAGCGGACATAGTCATAATTTTTTTTATCAAACAACTATAAATTAGTTTGTGTTTTGTAATCACTCCCCTTTACTTCATTTATGTTTATATGATTGATATTGAGATACATTGGCATCATCATCCTCATCATAATAGAATTTTTTAAGGTGAATTTTTAAATTAGAAAAAACTTAGAGAAAATTTGATTACACCTAATTCAGCCCCCATTAGGTGTCACAAGGACCAACAAGTGCTATCAATGTTGGGAATCACAGATTAAATATATTTATAGTGAAATAGTAAGTAAAAGATCATAATGGAAAGCATAAATCTATTAGCATCTTTTATATAAGAGGGGATTAATATCAGAATGATTATTTGTATTTGAAAACTAGGATGAGATTTTTCCTAATGGCTGAAAATGTTGATTTAAGGGAAATGGTCTTAAATGACCCTTTTAATCCTATGAAGATAGTAAATGATTAAAAAGTTCATAAGAAAAAATAAGAATGAGATCATCAAGATAGAAAAAGACTTCTTTCTTTAAATGAAAAAGCTATATACATTTGATTTTATGCATTAGGTAGAAATGAATTCATTAGAGTTTCAATATGTGAATCATTTTATAAAATTTGGCACACTTTGGATGTTATTTATAAAAGGATTAGTTAAGTGAAAAAGAGCAAAGTGAACATGTTAATACATCATTATAATTTTTTCATGTGCAATATAATGAAAGCTTCTCCAGCATGTAAACTAGATTGATTGATATTACTAATGCTCTTATGCCAACATTGAGATGGTAAGAAAAATTCTTTGGTCTCTCTCAAAGACTTGGAAAGCAAAGGGTGATCATCATTTAAGAAGTCAAGGACATAAGTTCTCTACCATTAAGGGAGATAATTGGATCCCTTCTTACATATGAGGTGAGATTTAAAGAGGCAAAAGAAGAAGCGATAGTGTCAAAAAGGAAGAATTTAGACTTTAAGGCATCAAAAGAGAGTTTAGTGATGATAAACATATGGAAGTGGTAGTGACAAGGAAGAAATTGCTCCATTCACAAGGAAATTAAGAAGGTTCCTAAAGAGAAACAACTTCTCAAATAAAAGGCACTCCAAACAAGGTAAATTTAAAGTTAAATGCTAATTGTTTAACATTACTTATTTTGAGTGTAGGAAACTAGATCATATGAAATCCTATTGCCCTCTCTTCAAGGATGATGATGAGTATAAGGGAAATGACAAAAATGGAGAAGAGTGAAAGAAAGAAGAAGAAATCACCAAAAACTATAACATGGATTACACAAGTTATTTAAATAGTGAACATTTAAGGAAATAATATCTCACATGTGCTTTACGATAAATGATAATGAGATACCATCTTACTCGAACTCTTATGATGATGATGATGACTTCCCATATGGAGAGTTAGTTTAATGCCTAGAGGATATGAATTTGAAAAAAATAATCTTCCAAGTATATGGATACTTTGATGTTTTTAGAAGCATGCGTGATTGAGAATGAAAAATTAATGTTTGATATGAATATTATGGTATATTCTAAAAGTATAGTTATTTCTAATAATAATGAGCTTAAATTTGCATATTAGAGTGAGGTTTTGAAGAAGAAGAATAATATCCTCAAGGAATCACTAACAAAGTTCACTTAAGGGTGTGAAAAATTTGAAAGCATGTTAGGGAATAGAATTGGATTACTCATGGGAGTCTAAGGCCACTTTAAAGAAAGCTTTTACATGATGAATCCATGCTTAAAACATTAGATGAACATATAACATCATCCTTTACACATAAATGTTCATATGCTATAGCTTTTATAATCTCTTCTAAAGATAAATATCATGTATTCATGTATTGTCATAAATCTAGATCTAGAGTGCAAACTCGTTAAGGTAAGAATAGGTATATCTTTTAGGAAAACACACAATCTCAGTTTTATTAAATTAGGCCTCATGTTAGACATAATGACATGGTACATACCCAAACTATATACATGCTTAAATATAACCATAAAACTTACCTCACGTACTTCTAAGGTCTTACTACTTCCCTATAAGAAAACATGTTGAAAGAAGACCTAAACGAGCACACACACACACATATATATAAATATAATAATAAGAGGACTCATTATCATTTATACAGTGTCAATATGATATCTTGTTTTATGGAGGTTATAGGTAAGGAGATAGTTTTTGCCTTGTAAAAAATGATGATTGAAGAATAGTTTTTTCCTTGTAAAAAATGATGGTTGAAGAATCCCTTAAGAAAATGAAATAAAAATAAGACTATAACTAACCACGAAGGAACAAAATTGATTTAGATATATAAAAGAAATTGATCACTTTTTTGCAACCTTAAGAACAAAAAAAGTATTTATTCTTAGCGTTGTTTTATCACATGGTAGTAGCACCTTCAATTTTCATCTTGTAAGATGTTATTTTTATTATGATCATGAATATATTTATATAGATTGCTCTTTGAAAAAAAATATTTTTTTAGTAAACCCGAATGTTGAAAAAAGTTTAAAAGTTAACACCAAAGTACGCTAATTTTTATGGTTATATGGAATATCTTAGTTTTTTTTATTATAGGTTAATATTAAAAGACATCAAATGGTTATCAAATAAGGCCTTAGCATTGGTATCCACAAAAATTAATTTAAAAAGAAAAATCACTAGGAGACATATATGTACCAAGCAATTATAGTGTTGAAATAAGTGATGAAGAGAATGATGTAACCATTAGTAGCACATAAAGGAGGTAGACACTTATCTTTATATTGGTAACATTTAACATTCACTTGGCATACATATTTCAGGGAGGAAGTATTGTTCCATGTATCTATAGATAAAATGATAGATTAATCATTTAAAATGATAGATGAGAATTAGAAGAATCACTAATTGATTTCATAAATGATTAGAAGAGAATTGGACATGGTTAATGGAAACTTAACTTAATTTTGAGTCTAATAAAGTAAGTATCTTTCATTTTAGAATGAAATATGTTAATTCAAGCCATATTGGTTGACTTATATAAGATTGTGGTTGACCAATGATGTAAAAAATTGACTATAAATAAACTTTGTAGCTCTAATAAGAGTTCGACCTCTTGACCACATAATGAACAAACCATTTATGCAATGGTGAAGGGCTGTTTAAGAATCTTAATATGAAGCCAACAAAGGAGGTCCTCACTTTGATGATGAGGCATAACCGGATATCCTTTCTGAGGTAGTAGCCAGAATAGTTGAATTTGAAAGAGGGGGATTTCTGTAGTGTGCTCTATTTACTATTCTCTTGTACTTTCTTCTCTTTACCACGTGATAGGTTAGTGAAGCATGAGAGGATGTAGAAAGTTTATTCCCATCTCTGAAGATTAGTTAGCAAAATCCCATTCTCGTGGTTAAGAAAGTAGGCTATTCATTCACATCTCTCAAGAAAACAAAACGGTTTAGTCTTAGTGAACTGAGTGAATGCAGACTATTGAACTAATTGATAGCTCTCTATGCACTTATTGTCCATCTGTCTTCATTCAATGAAAAGATATGTCGAATGAACTCTCTTTTATTCGATACGTCTTTGAGTATCGCTAGCAATAAACCTCTTGGGAGAGCACTATGTTGATTCTACAGGAATGGAATCACAATCAAAATTTTAAGTAATTGATTGACTAGTCAACTATTATATAATGGTTAACTAGTGTTATTGAATTTGAAACAATTTGTCCCTCCTAAAAGTCCATTTCAAACCCTCAGTGTCTCTCTCACTTAGAAACTCTCCCTTCATCATTTATCTCTCTAATTAACTACCAATTCTATACCTTTTTTGATTAACTCCTCAAATCCTCTAACATTTCCTAGTTTTTATGCATTTTCTTTCTACTTTAATCCTTGCCTCTCTTTGGAGAGTTTTTTTGACAATAACTTTAAGTTCATAGGTCTCTTATTTTCCTCTAGATTCTAATTTCTTTATCATTTAACCCTAGCTCATTCATCCATTGTTTGGGTTGTTCTATTATCATTAAACCTAAAATCTCTACTTCAATTATATTTTTAAAGCTATCACAAACTTCTATATTTTCAATCCATGCAAATCATTTATTTTGTTTACCATGGTTAGAACTAAAGGATGTTCTTTAGTGACTAAAGAGACTACAAGTTCCTTTTACCATCTTAGGTCTTCAACTAGAGGTAAAATCCCTCAGCCTCTAACTACGATTAAGAGACCTCATCATAATGCATATCATTGTAACTGTGTAATAAGGATCAGTATTTTTAATACTGACTCTCCACAATTTATTAGTTATGATAGCTGTGACTTACAAGAAAATGATCAAACCTCCTTTACTTGTCTCTAACAATTCAAAGACTACGATTTGTTCCATGTTTCACTAATTAAAGGTTGGAACCTCTACTTATAAAATTATGTAGAGTGAGCCCCACTAATCTTAAATTATTCTTTTACATTCTTAGAATAGTTTTCTATGAAACTAACCATGCTTCAACCTCTCTCTAGTCAGACTCTCTTTCGACCCCTCAATCTAGTTCCTTATCATTCCTCTACCTCCCTCCCTACGTAACTACTTTTACCATAGATTCATATCCCTTCCTTTCTTCATTTTCTCTAGCTTACGTGTAATGTTAGTTTTTTTTCGTTTTCCAACTCTACCAAAATTTCAGCCCAATTTAGGTTCCTTTTTAGGAGCTAAGTTTTGAATTTTTTATTCCACCTTTTTTTTCCTATTTCTCAAATTATCTTTCTTGATCATTATCTCTCCCTTGATTTTTATCAGTGCTCAACAGGAATTCATCACCTACATCTTCACCATCATCCTTGCTTGCAATCCCTTCTTCTCAAGAGCTAAGGATTCCCAAAACTGTTGGAATATCAAACTCTACAACTCTAAAATGCACTTGATGCAATGTAATTCCCAGTTTACAGAGAAACTCTCCTAGAGTCCTGTATCTATACTTGAGGGATACATTATTACACCTCCACCTATAGAAGTTTTTAAGATTGGAGAAGTAAAGTGGAACTTATGTATGATATGCTGCCTTAAAAATAAAATACTTGCCTTCCTTACAATGAATGAGTAAGTACAAACTCAGTGGAAGAAATGGTGACTTGAAACATTTATTTTAAATAAATAATATTAGTTTATATTGAAATTTAGATCTAAAAGTAATATGAGAAGAATCATGGAAGTAGGTCTGTGGCATGTGCACAATAGACCTTTGTTCCTTCAAAGCTAGAAGTCTAGTTTGAGGCTTGAAAATATAAGAATGAAATCTATTTGAATTCATATTAACAACATACCCCAATACTATTAGACAACTTTAGGATTTATTCATCTTTCTAGCTATTTTGGTAAACCATTATGGATGAATGAGATCATTACTTCCCTAAGAAGACCTTTCATGCATGTATCTGTGTTAAGGCATCTCTGAATCACTTTTCACCAAATTCCATTCTTATAATGAGGCTCAATTAATTAGAGGAACTAGTTGAAGATTCCCTCATAGTTTCAAACCAATAGAAACTTTCCCCTAAAGACAAAAGAAAAAAAATGAAGAACAATAGGCAGATTTTTCCCCATGGGAGACTTTAGAGAAATGATGGGATTAGATGAGCCTTTATAGTAGAAAATTCTTTAAACAAAAGGTCCACCCCAAGAACATAACATTGTTAAAAAAAATTGAATCAAGTAGATTATTCTCAATAATAGGGTGGACTAAATAACCTCAATAGCATGAAACCCACAACACAATTGGGCAAGCTAAAGAATATAATATAGCTTGTTCATCATATAATAAATGGATTTTAGTTAGAATTGCAACCTATTAAGTAGCTATAAATACCAGGATGAGTTAGTTTTAAAAATACATCAATTAAAAATAAAAATGAAGAGGATATTTTGGAGTCAATCTATAGGAAAGGTGATGAGTTAGTTTTACAAATAAATCAATTAAAAATAATAATGGAGAGGATATTTTGGAGTCAATTTATGGGAAAGATATTAATCCTAACTTTTACTCCACTGATTGATACGTTTGCATCAGAGTGCATTGATTTACTTATTGAGTATGGTATTCGGAGTTTTAAAGATGATAATGTTATGTTTAGGACTTAAATTTATGCTCTCTTAATGTTATTATTATTGTTCATGTGTTTTAAGTGTTAAGTGTCGATGTTGGACATTTTTATTTGTATAAAGGTTTAACGCGTCCTTATTTGGAATTGAACTCAGAAGCAAAGAGGAGAAGAAGAAGAGCAAATGGAGGAATCAAGCATGGAAAAATTGTGGGAATCCTATGATCATGACCAAAATTTCAAGGCGGATCGAGCAGGCAATCCCATGATCGTGGCCTTTCTGGTGAATTAAGCACATGGTTTACACAAGTTTTCAAGGCATTTTTTATGTGTTTTGGGACTAAAGATGATTTGAAAAGTCTAGAAGCTATACATAAGTGCTTAGCAAGAAAACAAAACACAAAAATAAATAGGTTCTTAAGGCTACTAATAAGAAAAAACAAGATCATACAAAGAGTTCATCAAGATCAACCCCATTTTCTAGATTTTCTACACAAGGGCTAGAAGAAAAGGATAACCAAGATACATCTATTTTCTTATTTTTTATTCTACCATTTTCTAAGACACATCTAATTATTGGGGGACCTATTTACGTTATGGATAACTAAAATGTCTATAGGAATTACTCTTGAATTATTTGTTAAACTCTTATCTTATTAATTTAATGCAATGTGTTTGTGATGTTTGTTATGCTTACTCCTTAATTCAAATTAAGAAACTAGATTAGCTCATTAATGTTAGGCTATAAAATGAGAGTTAGTACCATAACAGACTTATAAATAGTAGGTTATTAGTTAATTTAATATCCTAATTAATTGATTAATTACCTCTAATGATACTCATTACTGGTTGGATAGATGGGAAGGGTTTTGAGTGATCAAAAGATTGCAATTCAATTCCTATTTAATTCGATCATGGATATTTGGTTAGATCTTCAGAAAGGGTAATGGGAAATATAGTATATACTGAGTCAAAAGTAATTGAATCAATATGGTAATAGAGAGGAAAAATAGGGATAGAAGTAATTCCTAGTGTTTATCTTTGATTTCTAAAATTTATTATATCTTTTATTGTTAAATTGTTTTTGTTTGGTTGAATTTAAATTATTTTCATTTTATTTTATTTTATTTCTTAAACAAAGTGTAACTCAAGTTGTTAGGTGACTAATCCTAATCTCCATGGGGCAACATTGGTTATACTATAAAATTATGATCCATATATTTGCAGTATAGCATTAAAATTAGCAATCAAGTCTTTCGCATCATTGTAGAAGATTAGTAGTTTTAGCATCTTGTTGAATTTAAGTGATTTGATTTAAGGAATATAATACTTTTCTTGGTGTAATTGCATGTGCATGACCTTAAGGATTATAAGAAGTTTGATTAAGCTTATCAACGTAGATATTATAGTTATTACAAAGCAAAAGGGGAAGATAGGATGGGTGAAGTGTCAAGAAGCCATAGAAAGAACTATGGTTAAAGAAGGGGAGTAAGGAGGAAATCAACAGGCCATCATGGAATTTATAGGACTTGGTTTAAATGCTAATCAATAGGATCACCGGACCTCTTATTCAAGCCATCAACTTTGAGATCTAATTGACATTATTAAACGTTTTAGAAAACAATGAGCAGTTTTATAGTTTAGCTAATAAAGATCCTAACACACATTTAGCAAATTTTCTGGGGATTTTGACATGTTTTAGAAAAATGGGCTGTTGGAGAATGCTGTGAACATGAAATTGTTTCCTTTCATAATAAGATTCAAGTTAAAGCGTGGTTAGATTCTCTCAATCCAAAGAATGTAAAGACATGGGACAAGTTGGTTAAAGCCTTCTTAGCCAAGTATTGTTCTTTAATGAAGATCACTAGAATCATTAATGAGGTCATAATTTTTAGTTGATTGATGGGGAGTCTCTGTACAAATCATAGGAGTAGTTTAAAGTGCTAGAAGGAAACTATCCATAGCATAACCTAATGAAGGAATTCTTGCTACAAACATTCTACATTGGATTAAATAAGTAAACAAGAGGGACCGTTAATGCAATAGTTAGAGGTTATTTGATGAGGAAGACTATTGATGCTATTCGTGACTTTTTAGAGACTATGGTGAACAATAGTTACTTATGGGCAATGCAAAGGAGTAAGTACCAAAATTTTAAAGAGTAGAAGAAAGTGATAACCATGGATTCAGTGATAGCTTTTTAAACACATGTAATATTCCTTACCAAGAGATTAAGCAATTTGTAATCCTTTTCGTCCACCCAAGTGAATCTAATCTAACATATATGTGAGTTATATGGTTAAGAGAATCATAGGATAGTTGAATGTTTCTTAATGGGTAACAATGGTATGGAACAATTGAACTATATAAGAGCCTAAAAAAGATATATCAATCTATACTATAATAATTATAATTTGAGGTAGAAGAACTACCTGAATTTTTCTTGGTCTAACAATGCAGGGAACAAAATTAGAACCCAAAGCCCGACAGGATTTGAGCAAGATAGCTT
>JAOXYD010048362.1:0-13429 GCA_028565735.1 Pinacopodium congolense | reverse complement strand
TTTTAGTTCAATAATTTAAATTTATTTTATATTTGATTATTATTATTAAATTATTTTTTATTATAAATTTGAATTAAATAGATTTTTATTTTTAATTTTTATTACAAATTTCAACTAAATAGATTTTCATATTCTTTTTAAAGAAAAATAAAAATATAAAATACAAAATAATAATTTAAAAAAAAGTGATACCAAACAGTCATAAATCCTAAAACAAGATGAGATACGGGCGACATCAAATATAGATGTATTTATAATATGAACAAACAAAGCAATTATCATAAATAAGAAAAAATACAAGAACATTCATATTAGATAATAATTTTCTTGGAAATGCATATTACATATAATTACCTCCATAAACACGGAAAAATATTTAATTACAGTAATAAAAATGCTTGACGGAGAGAATGCCAAGTCTTATCGTAATCAAATAAGGTATCTATTCATCCATGAAATTCCTTAAAACCATCGTTGTCGTTAATTTCATGTCCATTCACGGATCCACTAACTATTTCAACCCATCATTGAATTCATTGCATCTTATGTCTCCATTTTCTTTCTTTGTCTACCAAATGCTAAGTGCCAAGAACGATTGATATGTACGGAAGTATGGGGATTCTTACCAAAAACGTGTTTCTTGGAGCAACAATGTTGTTTAAATAATTCAAAAGGATCTATGACCGAGTGAAGAACACAGAGGAAGAGAATGAAGAGGAAAGTGGAGACCTAGTCAAGTTGGGAACTCGAGGGATTAATAATCTATTGAGTCCAATGATCTATGATGGTTGACGATTGCTACAACTTTCTAAGTCCCCTCTGTCTTTGAGTGATGTCTAAGCAATGTAACAGAAAATTGGTCCGGTCTACTCTACACATATAGGTGACTTTTAATAGTCACCATTATTAAATAAAAAGCACAAGAGGTAGTTTAACTCTTTTAGCAAAGTTTTGAATATCGTATTGATATCAGTACTATATTTATCTTTAAAATAATATCGTACCAGTACTAGTTAATATTGGTATAATTTCGGATAATTTTTTAAAATTATAAATTAATTCTTTAATTTTATAAAATTTGTAAAATAGTTTATAAATGTATTATAATGTATAGTTTTAAACTTAACTTTAAACTTAAAAATATCAAAATACAAAATTTTTTCTTTTTCAAAAAATTTTTTGTTTTTATTTTTTCCGATATCGATAATACTGACTGGTACCAACCGGTATTAAATTTGATATCAAACAGGGCGGTTCTGTTCAGTTTTTTGACTGATACCGACCGGTATAGAATGAAATTCGAAACTCTGCTCCTTAACTCCATAGGCAAAATAATCATTTTCTATATTTTTAGAAAAAAATGACTTTTTAATTTTAAAAATTTTATATATAACCAAAAACAAATTTATTATTTATCTCTCGTGGCCTGAGCACTAAACGACTTTAAAGGAGGCCGTTCACTCCTCAAGATTTGTTTTTAAAAATTTTGTTTATATAATTTTTATTTATATTATATTATATTTACTGCTATCCATCACATCAAATCGAAGATCACCTAACTCTTTCCGACTTTACATGACTCTTTCCCACTTTACAATAATGTCCAAACCGTTTTGTTTGTTTTTGACATTCCCTATCATGATTGTATCGTCTTTAGTCTATATTCCATTTTTGTAAACTATATAGTACTATACAACATACATGATTATTTCCTAAATTTTGACAGTTAAATCTCATAATTTTCAAAATTACGTACTTAAAATTCTACTACTTGATTTGATAAGACTCACTATTCTAATTCAATTATTTAGAATTTGTCTGAAAAGCATATAAATAAAGTTAAATTTCTGAAGTTCAACTAATTACGTCATAATTCTAATTGGTAAAAAATCTGAACTTCTACAGTTCTACTTTTGTTCGATCAGTTTTTACTTAAGCTTCCATATTAGTCAAACTATTAACTTTTTTAGGTCAAATCAATCAAAGTCATTACACTAAATATGAAGAGGATCGACATACATTATCCTACATTTTACTTTTCAGGGCTATTTAAAACAGTATATTAAATATCAAATTAATATTAGTATTAGTTTTATCTTAAAAAAAATATTATTGTACTGATATTGTTCCATATCAATATTATTTTAAATAATTATTTAAATTTATAAATTATTTTTAAAATTTATAAATATATTATATTATATAATTTTTAATTTAATTTCAAAACATAAAATACAACAAAAATTTTAGTACCGACCAATTTTGCCTTGTACGATACTGACTGGCAATTGTTTCTGAAATAATATTTGATCATTCTGTTTCGTTTTCAGAATGAAACAATATTAAATACCTTGATTTAGAATAGAAGATGTTGATGGAAATTTTCATCGGTAGCATTAATAACAAAATACTTTTTTATTCAAAGGAAATTGCAAAGAGTGGAAAAGTAATAAGCTAACAAAATGTCCTTAAAATCTGCCTTCCTTAATTCTCAAACGAGAAAAATGGCCTAAAATATGCTAGCAATCTTGAGGAATAGATTTTTCCACGTCAACCAGACAATTTCTTTAATTTCCTTTAGAATATTCAAAAAGCAAACACACGACTTTTCTTTGAGAAAAGTTGCAACCATTTGTTGTGCGTATTTTGTTTCCCAATTGGAAAGATTTAGTATCTAACTATCTATGTTTCGGCATAGAAGGTCAAACGAATCTAACGACTTTCAAATACTCTCTCACTATAGTATATAAATCTATATCATAATGTTTTTAGTAAATTACTCGACAACGTAACGCAATAGGTCTAAATAATCCGTAAAAGACTTAATATTTATAATAAATTTAAGAAAAAATAAATAATATTTAAAATTATCTAAATAAGATCATAACATTGTTATAATGTACTGGCAGTCATTACATAGCAATTGACTCTTGGTCACGATTCATGAAGATACTCGTTACCAAATTGTTAAACGTGGCCGTTTATCGACTGTACCTTTTTTTTTTTGTTTTTGAAGAAGGAAATAAATATGGACTATGCAAGTTGCCAAACGATCCCTTAAGCTTTTCACTGATTCTGCTTCTCTTTATAAGCCTGCCTTCATTAGACCTTGCAACTTTGCGGCTGCACTGTTAAGCAGGATGATTAAAGCCGTGTTTGCATTTGTGATTTACAGATTTGGTCGCGTGCGAAAAGATGATGTTATTCTGAGAAAAAAAATTATTTTTTTTGTATACAAAAAGCAAAAGAAAAAATTGAAACGGATTCTCGATTTCACACACACGAGCGGTCGCCGACTTCGACTCGCTCGACCGGCCACGACCGCAAATTACGCCAGCTCGTGAGGGGCAAAAGGAATGCCACGCGTCACTTTAGCACAATTTAGTTTCACTAATTTATTAATTTTAATTAATAATAATAAATAATAAGAAGAAAATATGTATAAACTCTCAAAACTGGACTAATTATTTCCAAAATTTAAAAGGACAATATTTAATTTAACGAAGTACTCTCTCACTCGGTTTTCTCCATTAATTGTGACGGAGATAAGCTTACAAAAAAGGAAAAAAAAACTATATATTTAGTGAATAAAACAAAACAAAAACAAAACTAGCCGATATGTCTGTCGTTCGCCACCGGTTCAAAATTTGCCGTCGAGTCGGCAACACAACGGTGGTCCAGCGGAAGCAACTGAAACTGAGACTCCCCGTCTCTCACAGCGTCACTATTGGTTCGGAGAATAAGTCTCCCATGTATTGAAACAAGTCATCTTCCTGCGAAATGGGTGGCTCTAACGATCCAAAATCCCCCATACTCGTGTCTAGGAAACAGTCACTGATGAAATCCCCATTCCCTAGGGTCTCCTGAAAAATGGGGTCGTCGAAAAGCGACGGCCCTGGGTCCGTAAAATTGAAGTAATCGCCGAGGAACGGCTCGTCTAACAATGGCAAACTCTGTGATAAGTAATCGTCGTGGACGTTGGTTTCTCCTTCGCACTCTTGAAGAACATCCTCTGGTTTTTGACACACAGTGACTTCCCCTTCTGTAACTGACTGGTGAATGTCAGCTTGTTCGCTGGAATGAGTTCCGAAGTTGAGAACTGAAGTGGGTGAGCACAGATTATGAGACTCTTCGCCGGATTCGTAGCCGGAAACGGAAGTCGTGTTAGTCTCCGGCTTCTCCTCTTGTTTGTGCTCTTGTTCATCGTATTCTTCGCTTCCTGGTGGAATACTGAAGTTGGTTAATGCGTCGGGTCCTCTGAGTTGAATAGCAGCCTTATCATAGACTGCGGCAGCTTCTTCAGCAGTATTATAAGTGCCTAACCACAGGCGCACGCGTTTCACAGGATCGCGAATCTCCGCCGCCCATTTGCCCCACGGTCTCTGCCGCACGCCGCGAAACTTTCTACCATTGGGTGTTGATGTTGCTGTCGTTTTAAACCGGTTTCGTGACCGGAGGTCAGTGGCTGCTTTTCTTTTGCTGGGATTAGAGACTAAAGCAGAAGTAGTGGCAGTGGTAGGAGCAGTAGATTCTTTACATGTGGCTTCGATGTTGATCTCTTTTACATAGCGCTTCACTCGTTGTCGTCCGAATAACTCGCACTCTTCGTCGCTGGAAGAGTCTGTGGCGTCGTTGTCAACAACGGCGATACGGACCACCCGCGGAAAGTGTCCATCGGGGTGGTGACTCCGGTCATCGAAAATTTTTCTGGGTTTGACAGATGATTTTGTGAATGTCTTGATGGTTTCTCTGTGTTCTGTATATTTGATCGGACAGAGAAAGTTGTTCTTCATGTCCATGTTTGTGTATCTTTTTTTGGGTTGCCTCACAGATTCTGTGTTGGCATCAAGAGAAAGGAGAAGAGCGGCAAAAGGGAATAAAGAGAAACCAAAAGTGAAAGAGTCGTGAAGCTGAAGACTAAAACTTTGTGATAAGGGGAGACAAGGCTGATTCAGAAATCTGCCAAAAAGACATAAAAAGTCGGAAACACTAATCTTGAAACCTTGAATGGAGAACTGAAGAAGAAGAAGAAGAAGATAGTCAGTACCTGAAAAACCTCTCTCGGAGCTCTACTTATATACTCGATGTAGAAGGAAAAAAAAAACTTCCAGAAAAGTAAACACTTTCAAAAGAGGAATATGAAAACACAGACACAAGCTGTTTTCCTATATATGTCTGGATTTCCTACTTAAACCCCAGAAACAAACCTTCCAAAACGAGAAAATACCCAGGAAAGGTAACAACAACGAGGAGGAGGAGGAGGAGGAGGAGGAGGGGCTGGAGTATGAAAATGGAGGAGAGAAAGTTACGGGAATGAGTATCAGAAAAAGCCTTAAAAGACACAAAGAGAGTTAAGGAGTGTATACTAGTGGTGGAGAGAGACACAGAGTTTACTAATTGCGGGGAAGAAACTGAAGTCGGCGTTTATTTATAGGGATCCTAACAGCCGCATCGGCTCCAAATTACCGGGCCGAATTTATTATATCTCATTTCCTCCTTTTCAAACTAATTTATATATCGACATTTTTCATTCAGTGATTGTTTGACTGACAATTTATGATTTGTGAAATTAAAGGAAAGTTTTTTTTTTTTACATGAAACGTATCAATTTTTTTTATTTGCTAGTATCTTAGGGTCAACTTATGAATCATTTGGGGTTAAATTTCATTATAGGTTAGTCTATATAGGAAGATTTGCACCAAATCTACAATTATTTAGTAAAACTATTTCTCCTTCTCTTCCTCAGTGAGATTCCAATTTGTAACTTTATTCCAATAATATATTTCTTCAACCATAATATCAAAAAATTTTAATGATTCCCTTACGATTTAGTTATTAATTACAGTCATAAAAATGTTCAAAATATTTTTTACACTTTAAATTATTTGTTAATATATAAAATATATTTAAAAGGTTTCTCTTGTTGATCATGATTATTATTAAAAGGTTACTAAATATTTTCTAATTTGTAATTATTACTTTCTTTTTTGTGTGTGTCCTGTTTAAGAATAATAGCTTTTTTATAATTGAAGAATCAAAGTTGAAACGTTATAGTTTTCAATAGGTAAATTATTTTGCTCATATAATAATTCATTAAACAATATCATTTAAATAAAGTATTTAATGATGAGTTTGATTTAAATAATTACTTAAAATTAAGTTTATATAATTTTAAAACATTCATTAAAATTAAGTTTTTTTTAACAATCACTTTTTAAAATACATATTAAATAAGTAAACTATTTAAATATACATAATAACTTATAAATTGTGAAGTAACGGTAGCCACAAGTTCATTTCAACTTTTAACTTATCTTCAGTTTATATTTCAATCCGTGAAAATTTCGGTGTGAAAACAGAATATCATGAAATCACATATTATAAAGATGAAGTCGATCTTACTTAGGGACATCTAAGATGAAAGCAGGTCCGTCGGGGCCACGATCATGTATGTACACTTTAGGTGCAGCCGATGTCGATGAGGGCGTATGATTGAGACACGTGGCAAGGATGGGGCGATCCTCAAGTTTTGGCACAATTGGAACCATCATATCGCTGATTGAGCAAATAACATCTTGTCTCGAATACCGTGACGCCAGTCATGTGAGAGCCAAGATACCCGGGTCCGCTAAAATCTTTTTTTGGTAAAAAAATTTTCAGAAAATTTGTGAAACACGATCCTATCGCTTACTTTGACCACCTGTTTACTCGGAGAGAGTGGAGGGTATTTTGGTAATTGAAGCTGGTGCGGAACACTTCAGTGTGTGCTGGCTGCGGTTGAGGGTGGGTGGTGGGTTAATAATTTTTTACCGTCTTAAAATAAAAAAGTTCTTTTTTCTTCCCATATCAAAATTTTAATCTCTTTTTATTTTTATTTTTGAAATTCACTTCTTTTTTTCTTACGGTCAGTACTAACGTGGCCGGCAACCTAGAATTCTCCGCCATTTTATAAATTTTTTTTTTTCACTTCTCCGGGCTTTTTCTGGTCCACGAGATGTGCTTCTTCCAACGCTCGGTTGGCTACCACCCTCGTTCATTCTAAAATCGTAAAAATTTTAAATTATTAAAATAATTTTAATATATTTATTTTTAAAATAAGTTATCTCAAATTTCATGACCTTTACTCATTTATCAAATAAATAAGAAGTGTTATTTTATATCATTGCTTATTATAATAAAGATATATAAAAATGTATTCAAACTTAATGATATTAAACTAAACTAAATTATACTGTACTCATACTTAATTTTTATAAATTCGTGAATTTAAAACTATAAAATAAAAAAAAATTCAAATGTTTTTAAAATTTTAGTTTTAATATCAGTATAAAATTTTAAGTTTAAAAACTAAAATTATTTAATTTCCAAGGTTTATCTTACAAAGTAAGCCTTTAATTATTTTGAAGAGTCTATTTATTTATTTATGTATTTATTTATTACTTACAGTCAAATTCAATAATTACGATATTACCGACATGGTAAACCCGTCATGTGGCGTATAGAATCGGTGGCCATTTGCCTATTTCGCACCACAGCTTCCGCCCACAGTTTCCGCTGAATTAATTGCCGACCAGTGGGGCCCTGTGACCTTGGCGGTGTGATTAGCAAAGGTCTACGGCTATAAATTCTCCGTCGTCACCATCGTACGGCTTAGATACATGGAACTTTGTACTTCCCGTATAAGCGGGAGGCCCACTCCAAGTTTGGTATATGTCGCGTGGTTTCCTATTTAAATTCACACAATTAATGTTATCTATCCCACAAATAAAGAAAAAAGAGGAAATTTTTGTCTTATGTTGTAACGAGGTCAATTAAAATTTCCTTATTTGAATTATTTTCTTTAAAAAATTATGTTGAGATCATTTGAGTTTCCTCCGGTTAATTTTCCCAAAAATTAAAAATTACATAAAGATTCTCTAATACTTTAATAATAAGTAAGACTATTTAGTGTCACTTATTTGTTTCTTGCCTTGTTGACTATTAAATTAATGTAATTACTTTTAATTTGTTTTTTCCGATCAATTATTAGTATTATTAGTTAGATTATAGGTTTTAATTTTTTATTATAATTATTGTATTTTTGTATTAAGTATTGTGTTTTTTTTTATTTCTGTATTATATTAATATTTTTTTATCAATTTTTGTATTTAAAAAAACAGGAAACGAAAATAAAAAATTAAAGTGAAACTAAACAAACCCTTAAATTCTTTCGTGTCAAATGTTTCTTACGATACATCTATTTATAGAGAGGAAGACGAAACCTAATTGCTCGAATTGGATAATCATTGTAATTACACTCTCTCAAAATTAATTACGTATGAGTTGATCAGTCAACAAGACATTTTAGACTCAACTAAAAAATGCTGGAAAAATGGTGGATTTTACGGTTACAAGTGAAAATTTCAAGCCAACAGAATAGTTCCACACAAAACAATATCATGAATTTTTTCCCGTGGTAAGTTAGTACAATGTCACATTGTAAATTAATCAACCCAAACATAATGCCCATTAATGTAAAATACAAATTTTGTTTTGTTTTAATTATAAGTAACGTTGATAATAAAACACAAAGCAAGTGT
Organism: Pinacopodium congolense; assembly: GCA_028565735.1. Classification (NCBI taxonomy): domain Eukaryota; kingdom Viridiplantae; phylum Streptophyta; class Magnoliopsida; order Malpighiales; family Erythroxylaceae; genus Pinacopodium; species Pinacopodium congolense. Next base: position 4,850 of record JAOXYD010048362.1, on the reverse strand, counting down.
TGACCTTTAAGGGAGCTCCAATTAGGAAGTGACATAAATTAGATTACCACAAGATAAGGGACCCAACTCTTACGTTATTTAGTTTCTTCATCGTATATTGTCATTTATGAAGAAACATTTACTAACAATTAAATAACTAAAAACAAAACCCTATAATCAAGCCTCAACTCTACTTTTAGATCTTTGTTTCTGAACTTGAAACTATATCATAACAAGTTGAATCATGGTATAAAAAGATTCAAATATTCTTCTATATTTTCAATATATTACACGATACATAAGGTCGTTAAATTTTTTGTTTAACGAGAGTGGTAACCACAAATACGCCTGCTAATTGGATCACACCCTAATAAGTTTTGGTCATTAAGGGAATTTAATTCTTTTTATTGATATAGGTATGTTTTTCCATGGCAAAGAACATGGAACAAGAAAGCCGACTTGGGTTTTGTTCCTTCTTAATTACCAATTTCAATGGGCACATTCACGTCTAGATTTTCTAAGGTGTTATGCAATGATTGGTGGTTAGCCTTTCTCCATCACCATTAGCCATGTTTAGTTTAATTTTTATTTTTAATTTTGATTTTTTATTTTTTTAAATATAAAAATCGATAAAGAAAACACACTAATACAATATAAAAATCGATAAAGAAAACACAATTACTAATACAAAAATACAACAATCACAATACAAAATCACAACTCATAACCCAATTAAACATTCTAGTGACCATAATCATCAAAGTGAAGGACTGGCTACGTGGAATAGAAGTGAAGCTGCCGAATTCGGGCTATGGAGTTTTGGTTTATTTATCATCTCTTTGTGTTTAGAAAAAGGTGGATTTTGTGGCTATAGATCAAGAGATTACATGGGACTTGTCGATATCGAAGGTTTTTGTGGCAAAATGCAGAAGTCATCACGAGGAAGCTGCACGCCTGCATGTAATAATCCGATGAGAAAATAAGCATATGGGACTCATTATTTTTCTTTTCTTTTTCTTTTTATTTTTGAGAAAAACACATAATATGGGACTCATTATTGGGATTATGCGGTTAAGGCTTATCACGTGGTGGGTATGTACTAGTGTAGTCCTTTGTCACATGAATTCAGTGTCTAGGTCAAGAATTCGATAAATAGAATAAACACATCAATTTCATAACATAAGTATGTAAGTTTTGTTTCAGAAAATATCAGAAAATTATATGTAATTAAAAATTATACATTCAAACTTATTCAGATTTTTTTAATTATTTTTTGCATCATACAAGTAATATAGAGATATCAAATTTTAAGTTTGAACTATTAACTAATTCTAATATTTTAATAATGAAAAGAATTATATGAAAAAAATCATTACTTTGATTAATCTAATTAATTTGTACTAATATCAGATCAATAACTACTTCATAAAAAGAATCATCCGAGTCATTTGTTAGCTTTAAAGCAAGATAATTAATTAATTAATTAATTAATTAATTGGCTCTTCATTTCAAAAACTCGATTTATTATTTCTTGAAGAAAGTGTGAGTGTGTCCGTTAGAGAGGTAGAAACTAGTGTTTTAAAGATCCCATGTTTGAATTAAAAGTGAGAAAATTATATGGATTAGCAAAAACAAAGCATCGATTAAAGCACAGAGAACAGTCTGGTGTCTCGAGGGCCTCTAAAATCCTCTCTTTCAACTCCATAATTATATATGTGTCCATAAACTAAAGACAGCTAGGGAAGTACACCAAATTCGACAAATCATGCATGCCCTGCCAAATTATCGTATTAATATACGTATTTGTTATATATGCTAATGTGGGTTTTGACTACTTAATCTCTATTATCGATTAAACACCTTCTTAATATAAATCTCTCCCTTTTGTTCGTTTTCTTCTTCTTTAAAATATGAAATAGTAATAAGCTCTTTGCCGTTCTAGGCTCAACTTGCATACCAATCACAATGGATTATATAATACATACATTTGCCTTCCATCGTTTCATGTGGTGTACGTATATAGTTTTGAGCTATTATGATTATTTTTATATTATAAAAACATATTTCAAAAGATATTTGATGTATGTGAAGACTTGTAATGTTTTTAGCAGTGGATGATTTTTAAATGATTTAATTGTAAACTTGTAATATTTTCAATTAAAAAAAGAAGATATATAAATTCATTTAATTGATTAAAGTTATTTTTCTTATTTATATGAGACGAGTTATAATTAAAGATTTTGACAAAATTTTACATATGTTCATGCTTGACATGTTTTTCGAAAAAAAGAAATATAATATTAAAAAAAGAAACGTGCATCAAACGAGACTAAAAAAAATACTGTAAAAAATGATCAAATTATAATATGTTAAATTGACAAAAAAATAATCAAGACATAAAACTATGTAACTTAAAGAGATGAACCCATAGATACCTTGTGTAGATCAATATTATGATGGGCGAAACTCAAAATTTATCAACCCAACTCTCTTCTTGATAATTAAATTGTTGGTAAAGTTAATAATATTTGTAGCATTATTTTTTAACATTCTCCAGCTGCATGTAGAACGATACCAAAAATCAAGAGTAATCCCAAATTTATTACATAAAATGATAATAGTATAGCATGAATCTAAATTTTCTTAGATTATAATTATCTTGCTCGAAAAAACTGATAATGTTATAAAATTTTAAGGAAAATAAGAAAAAAAAACAAAGCAGTTATCATTATATATAATTTACTTTAATTTTTTATTTTTTTTCAATATACGATAATTCATTTATGAAATTTTAATAACCTATTTTTTCTATAATTAAATTCATTTATTCACATTATTCCTCTCTTTGCAGTTCTTGTGAAATCATTTGCATCCTAGTTGAATTCGTTTATAAGACCAAATTTAAGTAAGTCATATATAAGATTAATCATCATTTTAATATTTTTTAGTTGAAATAGGGTCTCATTAAATTATATATAAATATTTACTTTAATTTTCTACTTTTTCTGATATAGTATAATTCATTTGTAAATGTCCAATAGATAAATTATTCAATCCTAAAAGTTTTCAAAACTAGTAGCTTAAAAAAATGTATGCTTAACACAACGACAGGATAATAAGTATTGAGTCAATGGTAAAGGAGGCATCAAGTCCAATATATGTACAGATAGTATCATACTGAGTTGGCTATCTCTGGCCAGTCGCACAGATGATCCACCGTGAATAAGTTAATAAGCATCAAACCCAAGATTGCCTTGATTCTGCTGTCGCCGGCTACTCCTACTCATTTATGTTTCCCTGACCATTCATTGCATTACATACTTACCTATAGGTCCACTGCTACTTCTTCTTGTATGGTAAACAGTGAAGTCATGTTGTACTATAAAAGCTGATTCAGACAAATAAACTAAGACAGACCAGTAGCTGGTTCTTCTGCCTGCTCAGTGATGGAAAAATTTGTGCTGATATTTTGTAATAATCAAATTATATATAATAAAATTTAGTAAGGTGGTAGATATTTTTGTTGCTGACTTATAAATATTTCGGCTTTCCCAGTGAAATTATTAAGATGGCTTTTTTATCGATAATAAAGGAACCAAAACTCAATTTATCATCTGCAAATTTAATTATTTATATATTTTATAAAAAAACCCGATTTTAGTGATAATTCTCCTAATTGATGAGTATTATTATTTTTTAAGTGCTTATTAAAAACACTTAATAATTGATTTTTTAAAAAAGATAATCTATTATGTGAACTAGATGACTCTTTTTAGTGTCTTTGAAACAAATTTAGCGTGAATAAAGGGTTTACAACACTAACGCTATTTATATTAGTGTTTAAAATGGATCAAAACCCTTTTTTTCCTTATTCTTCTTAATCGTTTGATTCAATTTTTGGTGTTTTTATATTAAGTTTTGTATATTTTTTTGTAGTTTTTGTATTATTTTCTCGATTTTTATATTATATTAGTGTGCTATTTTTTTATTTTTATACATTGTTTTTTATTTTAATGTTTTAAAAAATTAAATATTAAAATAGAAAAAAGAAACTTATCCGAATGGGCTCTAATTTAGGCCATTTTTAGTTGAGTTTTAATTTTTTAATTTTCTATTTTTCTAAACACATAAATAAAAAATAAAACATACTGATACAATACAAAAATCGAAAAAAAATACAATAACCAATTCAAAAACACATTAATTACAATAAAAAATTACAATCCACAATCTAACTAAACATCCCTTTACTTTTAACAACAGAATAATAAAGGAAAGGAAAATTCTATATAACAGATAATGATTGTACCTTCCTTTTATTTGCAAATAAGGCAAGCCCTAATAATAATAATAATAATAAATGCTTACGGTTTAGAAATCCAATTCAAATTTAGGTAAATTGATATTAAAAAGAAAAACAAGAAACGAAAAAGAGATCTGTTCTAAAAAGAAGGGCCACCCTTAGTTGAAGCTTTTATGAACATGTCGGTCCTGGTGTGTACGTGTTCGAGTTAGAATAATCAATCCAAACATGATAAATAAATAAAAATAAAGATTGAGAAGATAAAGGTGTGTACGTGTTATGAGTTAGAAGTTAGAATAATCAATCCAAACATGAAAATAAAAATAAAAATAAAGATTGAGAAGATAAGGCTTCGAATTTTATATATAGAGGAAATTAACCAGAAGAAATCAATCTTCAAACTGAAGCAACTCAACAAAAAAAAAAAAAAAAAACGCTTGCATTTGAAGCAAGAGATGTTGGTCCCCGTTGAGATGTTATGATTATTACTACTCTTTTTAATTTTTATCAACATAATATATACATTATCTCTAACCATGCTATTATAATTACTTCCACAGAAACTAAT
>JAOXYD010048331.1:0-13430 GCA_028565735.1 Pinacopodium congolense | reverse complement strand
TAAGATTAACATCATAAACTCAAACCATTAGTGATTAAGCATGTTTTGTTATCATCAAAACCATGATTGGAACCTCCTTTGGTTTAACAATATTTTTTAGAACTTCATGAAATTAGGATCAGTAACTTAGAATAATTTTAGAAAACCTGATTCACCACATTCTTAGATGCCAATAAGACTTAAAAGTGGCATTAGTGCGTAAGTCTCAAATTAATTTAATTTTACCAAATTAGAGAGAAAAAGAAAAAAATGGCATATTTAAATACCTTTGCCCTCTCTATTAGTTTAGGACAAAACATAAGTATAGCCCCTTTCTTTAATGGCAATAATTACTTGTATTACCAAAACTAGAATAAGGTTCTCCTTACTAGATGAAAACGTAAACTTACGGGTGATAGATTCAAATGAACCTCATGTATCTATAAAAACCATAGTTGATAAAAAGATGAACAGAACTAAAGAAGAATGTGATAGTAATGATAAGAGGCCATCGTCACTAAATAATAAGTGTGTAAGATGTGTATATAGACGTACCTAAATTTTAATCAAAATACATCAAAAAATCACACAAATAATACCACAACACATAAATAGGAAAGTTTACCTATCGCTATGCAATATAATTATGGTGAATTTAGATGTCGAATCCACAAGAAATGCTACTATAAATGAATCTCTATCTAAATTAACTATGCTATGAATTGGTGAAGTGATTGAATTAATGATAAAGAAAACAAACAAAATGATTAAAAGTGAAAGCTTAAAACAACTCATAAGGACTAGCACTTAATGATCAAGCTAGGATTCAGGTAATTAATCCCAATAAATTTTTTTCTATTCACTGTAAACCTTGATTCAATTTGTTTTCTAGATTTATTAGACTATAGGTTACCTAAGGTAAATAACAATCACTCTCATGTTGTGTAACCGTATTTAATTTAATAAATGAAGAAAATTTTATCATACACAATCAAAGTATTTAAATTGAAGTTTACGTTTACATAACATTTAAAGTCTAGTGTTGTTAATATCCATAAAGAAATCTAACATAAAAACTAGAAATCAAAAATTAAATGAAGAATATCAATGAATATTACATTCTATAGTTCATAAAACCTGAATTCTGTAAAGACTAATTCCTATGCATTGTATGAATCAGATAAACGGCCATAAAGAAGAAGGAAATAGAAAAGCTCATAGAGAATTGTCTTAAATACGTGACTCTTTGATGATTGTTGTATGAAATCATATCTTTAATCTTTAGTTCAATGTATTTAAGGTGAAGCTATTGCAAGCAACTAAATAATAAATACCTAACTAACTTAACTATGTAGTAAGGTAAGTTAAGGTCAATTCCACAGAGAATTCAGTTATTTCAAATGTTACATAAAAGAAAAAATTAAAAATAAAACCCCCTAATTTTATGGAATTTAAATCAATGAAAAGACAACTAACAAAATTAAAGTGAATACAATAGGAAAGCAAATAAGAAGAAACAAATACAATAACAAAAAGCTAGGGAAAAGATATTATTGAGATTCATAAATTACACTCGATAATTAAAAACATATAGATTGTGTTATGCCTATGATGCTCGCATATAGATTGTGTTATGCCTAAGATGCTAGCCTAACATGAAAATTAAATTCAATTTAAGACCAATTATTACAATAAGTATACCATTCAAAAAATAAAAAGGTGGATTATTTTTATGGTCCCAAATGTTTAACAAATGAGGAAAATACTGTGAATACTAGGTCACTCAGAATACAATTATCTAGAGAATTCAAGATTGTGAATTAATACAAATTAAAGCAACTAAATTAACTTAGAAGCTTTACATCAATGTAAAGGAATCCAAATTATCCTAATGATTACCAATTTGAGTAATTAGCTAAAGGTTAGGCTATCAAGACTTCAATTGAGTTATAAAAGCTTGGAATGCCTAATCTAGGATATCTTCAATAAATCAATACAATGCTATGGTTAAGATAATGCTTTATCTTTAATTAACCTAAATTGAAGTGTGGAAATTCATCAAATTTAGTTATTATGCTTAAAGTTCATGAATTTTGACCTAAATATACCTTATTTCTAGATTAACACCTTCATAATTAGCCAAAGTTTTGTGATCCATTGATTTAAACCACGTTATTTAATAATTTATCCAATAATTAAGGTAGATTTCTTGGATCCTTAATCATCTAAAGTATTTATCTTTAGTGGCAAACAAAAAATAATCATTAAGCATTAAAATAAATAAAGATTACCATCCAACATGCATTTGGAGCAAAATTAAAGCATTTGGTAACCTATGCTTGACTATAAATTAGATAAAAACAACATATATATTAGAGAATAGCAAAGATCAAACTTCGGTAACATATTCTTAGATATATGTAAATAAATAATAAGAAACAATGTTTATAATGAACCAAATGAAGCTCCAAAATGTAATATAGCTTTAAATCACTAAATCAAAGTTCGGGAATCCTTAAAAAGAACCTGAAATTACCAAATCCAAAGCTAGAAAATGAAAATAGAGCAAAAACCTATCCTAGAGAAAGAAGAAGAAAATCTAACTAAAGAAATGATTTGGATGTCTAAATTACTGTTCTGTATTTGCTAAAATGGTCTCTAAACCTTCATTTGATATATATCCCCTTAATTTGATATATAATTGGATCTCTAAACCTTAATTTGCTAAAATGGTCTCTAAACCTTAATATATATCCCCTTCTACAAGTGGCTACAAGTTGAAGCTAATTGGAATTGATTTGATTAGAAATTTAGGTAGAAAACACATCTAGGTACTTAAATAGCACTTGAAACCAAAACAGCGACATTAAAGTCCCACCTTTTAGCTCTTAAAGAAGACATCAATGGTGGTTCTGCATGTTTAAACAGGGGATGTTTTGAGTCATCGTTTAACTCCTATTTTTTAGGTTTTTGCTGCATTTTCCAAATTTTTTAATCTTACAACCTTTAATCTGTATAGTAAACATGTCCTGAGATAAATCAAACAATTTAACATCAATTTTGAGGCAAATGTGCATGACATTACATTAGAAAGCATTATGAATTATGAATTTAATTCAACATTTACTTGTCCTTAAGCAAATCAATCCATCATCAATTTAAAAGAAACATATAGTTAGAGAAAAAATGGCCAATTCATCAAATACCAACATTGAAAACTTTTTCCTCATCATTTAACTATATAAAAAAAGTCATCAAGATTTTTTATGATTAATTAAGTGTGGAAATTGATAAACAACTTAAAATGAATTCATACTTCTTAAAAATTCAACCTAAATTACATATGTCATTTCCATATATAAAATGAATACATACAAAGCAAAATTAATCATCTTTCAAATGAAATTGCATCATTTATGCATTAAGCACAAACATAAACATAAATGTGAGTTTTTAAGGCTTGGTTTATGAGTCAATCTTTTTATACTAAGATGAACATTTTTTTGTGAACATCCTCGATTACTCAGTTGAGTCACCTCACATCAACTAGCTACCAGCATTACTCTTTAACTTTAGACAATTAGTTCGAAGCTAGTGGAGTGGATGAAAACTTGTTTACTTTTTCACTTTTTATTCTTTTCTTTTCAAATTTTAACCTAAACAAGATGATGAAAATGTATCAAAGATGTCACAAATCACTTTGAAATATGCATTTTATACACAGAAAATCATAATGCTCGTCGAGTATCCATTATCCAAAATATGAAGCAATCAAAGTTAATTGTTAATTAATAAGGTTAGTTAATAATATTAGATATTAAATAATCAAAATTATCAAAATCAAAGGAAAATTGTGATGATATGCATCAAAATCGAAAATAATTTCCACAAATTATATATTGTCATAAAAAAGATCATAAAATGACAATCTTGCAAATATATAAACATAAGTGTGATAGCAATCTATGCCTCCCCCACACTTAAATTGAACATTATCCCCAATGTTCATAAAACAAAAATAAAGGAAAAAAATGGGAGAAAAGGGAAAGGAATACATTTAGAGAATAATGATGTCGTGTTTTGATCGATTAAAGTGTACATTGAACATTGACAATGCATCCTATTAGATGAGTGTATAAAAGATTTAATGTAGGACTGAAAATTCCACAAAATAATATCAAAGTACTAAAGGCAAGATAAATAGCAACCATGCTTCATTAAAGTAACTATGATCAAAGAATAGTAAAGAGCATAAAAGGGAAAAAAAGAAAAGCACACCAAACTAAAGAAAACACTCTAAAAACTCACTAAATCCTATTTTTATGTAGGGTTGCCTCCTAACAAGTGGTATTTTATCTAGACTGTAGGGTTAGAGAATTTTTAGTCATTTCCTTGGTTAATAATATAACTCTTTTCATTCATCATCATTAGAATAACAACAGGCCAACTTCTTAAGAGTTCCAAAAGCATTCAATTAATTCTTGAAAATTTGAGCCTTACTATTAATTCAACGACACTTATGACTCTTATGTTTAACAAAATGTCATGGTAAAAAGTCTTGAAGTACAATTTGCAATCTATAATTAAAATCTTGAACACCAATGAAATCAATAACCTTAAATGATTCCTTAGATGTCACAATTTGTTAGAGAAACTCATCCTTTTGTATAACCTCATCCTAATTCTCAAATTAAATAGTCTTAACAACATGTTCCTTCACTTTAAGGCCATCCTTAACACCAACAAAATCAACAAGATCATCCTCATCCAATTATTCATTAAACATAAATATAAGAACACTTTTATCACTTTCTAAGTCTTGATCATACCGTTCAAGTTCTTCACTTTGAAAAACTTAGCCTTTTCCTTACTTTCGACAAAGTTTACATCATATATTTCTAAATTAATTAGAAGCTCGTCTTCAACACTATCTAAATCAAAAGATGCTAACCCATCTTACTAGGATGTAGCACTTTCATACAGCTCAATTGGATTATTTGGTTTGATTGTCTTCAACAATGCCTCCTACCAATTAGGATAAGAAGTTTCCAAATCTTCTATAATTGGTTTATTTCTAGCTATATGATCATTTAATTGAGATAAATTAGCAAATGGGACATGTAATTTTTGAAAAAACTCTAAAGATCTCCTAAATTGAGCATCTAATGCCTATAAATATGGAATTCCAGATTTCTAAGGTTGGAAATTTTAATCACCAAATAATCTAGGTGGATCTTCATCACTTTTAACTTCTCTCACTTCTTGTCTACTCTCCATCACTTCCTCTTCACTGTTTTCTATGCCTACAACCAACTCCTATAAGATCTGTGCAATCTAACCTACTTAATTCTCTAAATTCTTAATAGAATTCTTATGATTTTGCATCCTCACTCATTTCTTTGAATATATTCCATCATTGTGTCCTCAAAATTGTACTTTTCTTATGGAAGTAAATAAGGGTGTGAGTGTTACTACAGATTGGCATGTGGGTATTGGTAGTTTTGATGATGGTTGAATGGAAAATTTCGATAGCTCTCCTAAAAAGGATTATAAAAGTCAATTATTAATCTATTAAAGGGACAATGGCCTTGAATAGGATTAGGGACGTACGAATTACTTGACAATCTATGGATGAATGAAGGGTGCTACCAAATAGTCACATCCTACTGAGCCCTTGAATGCACAACTACTAAATTAAGTTTGAAAACCTTCTAATTACTTGCTAAGGTCTACCAATTAAGCTTGTAAACCTGTGGTATCATTGATTGCATGAATCCTAAGTGGTTACCTGTGGTTAGGATTAGAATTGTATTAAAAGATATTAGATTCTATATCCTCAATCAAACTATATACTTCACTTAAAGTTTTTCTCATCAAGGTACCTCCAGCAGTAGCATCTATCATACTATGAGCGGGCGGTATAAGTTAGAGGTAAAATATGTTTACATGCTTATAAATAATGAAATTAAGCATATGACACTCAGTAAGTAACTCTCTAAATTGATCCTAAGACTCATATAAATTCACAATCTCATATTGCATAAATGAAGAAATGAGGTTCTTTAGTTTGGCTATCTTGGCTAAAGGAAAGAATTTAGCTAAGAAACAATTAATAAGATCATCCCAAGTAGTGATGGAACCAGGTGTGAAAGTGTTTAACGAAGTACGATCTTAATCTCTTAAGTAAAAATGGAATAACTTAAACTTAAGTGCATCATTTGAAATCACATGGTTTCTAAAGAGATCATAAATTTCTAAGAAATTTCGTAAATGATCATTTGGATTGTCTAAGAATGAGCCACTAAATTGTTAATATCTAATAATTAAAATGATCCTATGTAGAATTTAAAAATCATTACAGTCTATCCTAAGCCCAACAATACTAACCTTAGGTCCACTTCGATTTCTCATAGTCAATTTCATCATATTTGGTTCTCTATGTCTTTCAGGAGGTGGTACAACTACGTGCTCATGATGTTAAATTTTTAATTTAAACTTGATCCTAACTAAATATTTATGTGAGGTAGGCACAAGCTTGTAATCAAGTCAAAGGCAACAGAAAGAATGAAGAAAAACTAAATGCTAAACAAAATAAACAAGAAAGCAAAAGGAAGGCAAACAAAAAGCAAAAACAATATAAATAATATTTATAAACTCAAGAATAATTGACACCAATATATTCCTAATATCACTAGATATTTTCTGTGAAGAACGCATAAAAAAATTATTGGTGGTTGATCTAGGTACTAATTAAGTTTAAATAAATCAATAAACTAACATGAAAATGAAATTTAATTCAAGACCAACTATTATGGCAAGTATACCTGCCAACAAGTAATAAAGTGGAGTATTTTTAAGACTTCGAATGTCAATCCCAGAAGAAAAATATTATGAATACTAGGTCACTCTGATCATAATTGTCTAAAAAAACAAGATTGCAAATTAATGGACATTAAAGCAATCAAATTAACCTAAAAGCTTCAAATCAATGCAAATGAATTAAGATTTTTTAAAGATTATGAAATTTAATAATTATCTAAGGCTTAGGCTTTCAACACTTCAGTTATGTTATAAAAAGGCCCGAATGCATAATTTAGGCTATCTTTACTAAATCAAGACAATGCTATGGTTAAGACAATGCCTTATCTCTAATTAACCTTGATTGAAGTTTGAATGTTCAACAATTTTAGGAATTATGGTTAAAGCTCAAGAAGTTTAACCTAAATACCTTATTTCTAGATTAACACCCTAATGATTAACCAAAATTTGGTCATTCATTTATTTAAACCATATTTTTTATTGATTTACCTAATAATTAAGGTAAATTTCTTGGATCCTAAATCTTCTAATGTCTTTATCTGAAGTGGCAAACTTAAAACAAGCATTAAGCATTCAATTAAACAAAGACTAAAATCCAACATGCATTAGAACTCAATTAAAGTGTTTAATAAATTGTCCTCCAATAGAAATTTGATTAAAACAATATATGTATATATATATATCAAAGAATAGCAAAGATCATATCAAAGAACAACAAAGATCAAACTAAGGCAACATATTATTGTATATATGTAAGAAAAAGTAAGAAAAGTAATTTAAATGTTTAGAATGAACCAAATGAAGCTCCAAAGTGTAATAAAGATTTGAATCACTGAATCAAACCCAAATGGAAAATTTAAACAAAATAAAAACCTATCTTAGAGAAAGAAGAAGAAGATCTAACTAAGGAAATAATTTGATTGCCTAAATATTTGTTCTTTATATGTGAAAATGGCCTCTAAAGCTCAATATATATCCCCTTTGCAAGTGGCAGCAAGTTGAAAGCAATTAAAATTGATTTGATCATAAATTCAGAAGGAATAATGCGTCTGGGTACTTAAAAACACAGGAAAAGGACTTAAATGGCACCATCGAATTCCTACCATTTATCTCCTGGAGAAGACTTCAACAGTGGTTTTGCATACCTAAATGAGGGATGCTTTGAGCTGTCAATTAAATATTTTTTTCTAATATTTTTACTAAATTTTCTTCATTTTATAAACTTATAACCTTAAATCTGTAAAGTAAATGTGTCCAAAGATAAATCAAACAATTTAACATCAATTTTAGGGCAAATTTTCACAAAATTACTTTAGAAAACACTATGAATTGTGGACCTAACAGGATGATTTGAGAGTGAATGGTAAAGTTTGCCCCTTAATTTGCATGAAACAACATTTTCTAAGACTTCAACAGTAGTAAACGGTGACTTTAATGACTCTTTGTAAACCACTATTGAGGAAACTATAAAATAAAGTTAAAAGATGATTACTAAGGGCTTAAATGATGCTATTGATACTTGTCGTTTAAGTCCTAGATTCCCAATCATCTACAAATCACCTCTAAATCTAATATTTTTAATTGGAATTTGTATCCAATGATTAATCTTATATGTGAACTCAAAATGAACACAAATTAGGTATTTATACATCAAGCTAGGGATGAAATAACAATGAAACTCAAATGGAAATATCATAAAATGAATCCCTATTACTTTGGATCCTTGTTCTCCTTTAAAATTATTTAAAACCCTTCGAAGATGGCTTAAGACTTGTTTATCATCCCTTGACACTTGCTAGATGGAGTATAGAGCAAAGAGGATCCCTAAAATAACCTAATATGTATTAACCATGGCCAAGATCACGGCCATAATCCAAATTTTCTTTTGATAAAAAATCATAATTAAGCTAGGTGGATCACGACCAACATTAGCCATGATCCCTCTAACCTTTGTTCTCATCTTGATATTCTCATGATATCTCTTCCTTCATTCATAATTTGGCGATTAACTATTTTATGAAGCTTTAAAACATGCTATCTTTACTTCCCAAGTTGCTTCCATATCTCTTTAAGCTTAAGGGATGCATCTCATTATTCTTTAAAGTCCTATAAAAAATAATCAAATGTAGAAAAACATCTAAGAAACATCTCATTCAATAAATTTAACAATAGGTGTGGTTTAGATTATGTTTTTAGGTTATTTTTAGGTGTTTTAAGTGTTGTTTATGTGTTTTATTCTTAGCTAGTAGGAACTTTTGCATCCTTTTCATTATCTTTTAGGCGTTTGATTTTTCCTTGTGTTGCTTAGTGTTTGAGGGTAAAATATGAGCTTATTTGAGGAATGTTTTGATACACATTGATGTTTGGATATCCAGGTAACAAATGAAACTCATGGTTGCACCAGATTTGGTACAACTGACTTTAAAAATGCATTAGGTGCACTTATAGAGCTCCAAATGTAATTAAAGATATAGAAAAAATACCAAGCAGAGGTCAAAGCTGGAAAAGCTGATGTGGCAGGATGATGTAGCGTAACATGTGTAAGATGTGTTTTATGATATTTTAGACAAAAAAGACTTGAAAAAGCCCTAGCAGCCACATTCAAACCCAAGAAAACATCCAAGACAAAAATATAGGTATTTGGGAGGACAAAAAGGTGAAGAGACTTAAGATAGAAAGGAGTAATCAAGATTAAATAAGTGCTATCCAGATTTTCCAACAAAGGGGGCTTCATCATCTTCATCAGTTTATCTTTTTTTTACTTCCCTTTTGATGTTTACTCTGAAAATTATTTGTTTGAACATGATTATGGATTGCTAAATCTAGTTAATGGATTGTTCTTAAATTATTTATCTAACTTTATTCTTATTGATTTAATGTATAACTGTTTGTATTAATTGTTAAGCTTATATCATTTAGAAATGAGAGATTTTTTTCATTTATTTGAGTTAGGGTGTGCAACGATAGTTGGTAACTTATCAAATTTGCAATTAACTAATTAATACGTGATTGAAGAGAGATCTTAAACACTTGTTAATTGGCCTTAAGATTACTTCAAATCCAATTGCATGTTTAGGAGTAGTTTTATGAACCAAGAGGTTATAATTCAACTCTTAAGTATTTCAATTAGGATTAATTGAATAGTTCTCGAGAGAGGGTAGTCAAACCATTAGATATTTAGGACTAACAAAAATTAATTCAATGAGGTAAAAGAAAGATAAACAAGGATAGACAAACTTTTTAGTCTCCATTGTTGAGTATCTTCTTTATTTTGTTTTGTTATGCGATTACATTCATTTAAGTTTATTTTATTTTAGTTTAATTTTCAGTTTTTTTACTTTTCATTTACCTTAAATAGTACAATTTAGATTTTTAGGTGTCTAAAATCAATCCTCGTAGGATCGATATCAGTTATATTATAAGTTACAACCTATTTACCTGCAATATAGCTAAATTAGCAAACATTTAAATCAATAGATATAAGAACCACAAGGATTTTCCTTAAAAACTCAACATAACAATCACTAATTAGGCCTAAAATATGTATGCTTTAGGACCTATCAAATACCCCCCACAAAGCTTGTCCTCAAGCAACGTCTTAAGCATCCACTTAAACATTAATCAAGAGTTGAGAATTAATTAATAACAATGAAAAATAAAAAAATGTTTTTTTATTTAGTTTGAAAATCCTAATTCTTTCATGATGAAAACATTCTTAAAACATACACAATCACACTATTAGTAGCTACGTAACTTGTAATGTATAAATTTTAAGCATCTATAATGTTTTATATAAAAATTCATGCAATCTTGTTTAAGAAAAATATCATTAATAGAAATCATATTTTAAGTTTTAATTTGGATTATTTTTGGGATTTCACCTTGTCTTTTTAATTGAGGAAAAATATTTTGTCGTAAATGTCCCCCAATTACTTAACTTGGTTACCATTTTAGACTTGTTTGCAATATTATCTAACCTTTTTTATGCGAAGGTGAACATTTGGTCATAAACATCCCGATTACTCAACTAGCTCACAATCGTAAATCAATACTAGTTCTACACATACACTTCATCCTTTTATCAATACAAAGCTAATAGAGTGAAATTTTTTATTTCTTTATTTAAGCACATATACACTTTTCTTTCACTAAAAGTACAACCTATCCCAAATTCAAACAATAGTCCATATGCGACAACATTAGAAATTTGACATTAAACATAAAAAGTACCTAGAATCACATGCAATTCTTGTACAACAAAAAGAAGAAAAGAAAAATATTAAGTTAATTTTAGGCTAGAAATCATTATAGAAATGTTCAATGCTCACAAAATCAAAAACATTGATGATATTAAAACACTAGACTTAATAATCAACTCTTAATTTCAATAATTCAAGATAAGATATTCAAGTCATTCCTATTAGACTCCTAACAAATCAAATGGGTTAATATGTAGCATCCTACTCTCATAGGACATGTTTTTAGCATATCAAAATATGATTATACATGCAAGAAGACAATTACAAATGCAAATGGGACTCGATTTTGTTTTTCTTTTGTTGTGACTTTATGCCATTTACTATCCCATATCAGTAACTGATATTGGGCTCATTTTTCGGGTATTGACCCCGATCCCTAGTGGAAAGTGGGTCCACACGTATCTGAGCCTGAGGCTAATTCCATCCACGGGCATAAGCCCAACTCCAAACTGTAGCTAGCCAGGTCACCTCAATCACAATGCCACTAAGGTGATCATGAATTTTATGAATGCAAAGCAACACATTACAGATCATAGAATTAATCAATCAAGCATAATACACAAACTCATTGGACCTAAGTCCAGCATCCAACCCATGGTTGAGAATCACACAGTGTTTGACATCGCTTTCTATCAGGACAAAAAATTGGTTGAAAAGTTAGATTACATTTTAGCCCTGAAATCAAAATTTGACTCCAACGACATCTAAATTACAAACTCCTCCCTACAACATCTTATAATTCATCAATCCACTCTTTTCCATTTCCTAAAATATTTATCATCACACCAATCCCTCAATTTTCATCCCTTTAATTATTCCAAATCACAAATTCAAAAGTCAAGACACAAATAACTTCACATTTGCAAGATAATCACATCAAAATCACTTATACTCGGAAATGATCAATTGAATACAACTAACACATTTACCATTATTCCAAATCACAATTTAAGCTTGTATATGAAATGCAATTCACAATTATGCATTTTAAATGACTCTTTAAATAGTGGATTCCTATATGTATAGGAATCGGGTCCCTACATAATATATGATACATCATGCCATATTCAACGCCTCCTCACTTCCCTCCCCCTAAACACACAGATAAATCAAATTTCTCATAAAGTAGATGACAAAAACAACTAAAGATTATGGAAAATAAGAGAGGGAGCACTCCCTTAAATAATAAAGTTCGAGATAGAATTTTACTATGGTGACTTGGAGTTGAATCCATATGGTTGAAGGTTGAAGGTTCAAGAAGTTAAAGATTGAAGCTTGTGATTGAAACTTGAAGATCAACACTAAAGCACAAGTTGTTTGAAAATCGCTAGATCAGGATAAGATAAAACAAAAGTGTAAAAATAGTATAAACATAAAGCTATAACGTAAGAATGCAAATGCATTGGGTAGCCTCCCAACAAATGGTTATTTAATTTCATTAGCTTGATGACCTATTTCTTTCTCAAATGTCTTGAATTTTCTTTGAATGAGCCTTCTTTTTCATCTTGTGTTTAGTTTTAGAGCTTTAGGTTCCCACTTCATCTTCCTTCCACAATTCATCTGGCTCCTTAAAATTGAGGGTTATATTTACTTCTCCTTTACAATGCTTGAAGCATGGAATCATCAAGAAATCAAATGCCAAAGGAATAGTTTTGATGTTTCCTTAAAACACATTTAAAGTTTCTTTAGCCATCTCATCACAATAAGGTAAGTGTTGCTTTACATGTGACAATGACTCAACAGTTTCATAATTAGACAAAATAATTGATTCATATTTGATTAGAAGAGTTTATTTCATCTTTAGAGAATCATTTATGCTTTAGAGGTTGCTAGAAAAGGTCTACCTAGAATTAAGAGAATTTCATCGTAATCTTTAACATCTAGGATCACAAAGTCAACATGGAATATAAACGTATCATCCTTTACAAGAACATCATCTACTATTCCTCTAGAATAATTAACTAATCTAGTTGCTAACTATATTCTCATACTAGTGGGCTTATCAATCTCTAGATCAAATTCATAAACTAACTTATCAAACATAAGGTTTATGCCAGCTCTTAAGTTAACTAAGGCCTCATGAAAATGTGAACTACCAATTGTGAAAAGGATTGAGAAATTCCTTGGGTCTTTTAACTTATGTTGTAGCTTCCCCATAATGATAGTAGCACACTCCTTGCTACTTATCATCCTTAAACTCTTTTTTGTATTCTTTTTCTCAACAAAATCACACACCAGATTTATATTCTTTGATTCTTATACAAAAATTGTTTCGTTTCTTAATAGATTCCACATACATACCAATATGCTACTCGTGTTCTTAAACTTTTTAAACCAAGGTGGTTCTAATTATGTGTTTTGATGATGACAAAA
>JAOXYD010048321.1:0-13431 GCA_028565735.1 Pinacopodium congolense | reverse complement strand
TGAGCGCGAGACACGAGGGTTTAGTAGTAAGAGTAGCGTTTCGGTATTCCTCCCAGGGGGTATTGGGGCGTTACATGTTTGTTTTATTTTCTTTAATTAATCAACTGATCATTCCTTGATTTGGTAGGTAAGATAATAGAGATACAAATCCTCTAAGAGTTGCAACCCTCAAAGATGGACATCTTAGACTCGTATAGGCTCTACTACTTAGTAATTGGTGCACTTACCTTATTGCAAGCTATGGTATCATTTAGTTGAGATTCTTAGTTCATTTTTATTTAAAAATTAAGCACGTTTCATACACGCATATCAATAAGATTGTCAATTTTACATTTAATTTACTATACTTATTTTCAAGAAAATTATCTATACTTGCATTACATAATTAGACATCTTGATTTTTGGAAATAAGATAATTAAGTTACATAAATTGTTTTATGATTAGAAAAGTTCAAGTTAATAATCACTAAATAATAGAACCTAAACATATTCTACTTGATCGTTTGTTCCTTAAATTAGTCTAATTTAATTGTTAATTATTAGTTAATTTTAATTTTAATTTCATATTTAATTTTTTAATCTTCTACTTGTTTGGATAATTAACTGATCAATAGTTTAGATTAGTGCTTAATAGTGGTAATGATACGGAACTTACTAATATACAATTGTAATAATACTTGCACTTGCTTAAAGTTGTGAGGCACGGGAGTAGGAAGTTTTAGACTTAAACCTAGCATGAACATAGGGTCCAATTGATCAGATGCCAAACCATATGAGATATTAAGACTTAGGGTCTAAAAGTTTGGAGACTTATGGTTATAAACTGTATCTTTTTTATTTTTTAGCTCTAAATATACTACCCTTTGTTCTCATCTTAATGATGTTAGAGCTTTGGATATTCTTTTTCACATGCAATTTTATGATTCTTTTGTTGATTTTTAGTTATGATGTAAATACTTTCTAACAAACTCAAAAAAGGACAAAGTATATTTAAATTAATTCAGGGGAACATTCTTGTTCATATAGCTAAAAAAAATTAAGGGAGTATTTTTGTTCCCACATATCTCTAATTTTATGCTAATTTTGATTTTCGAACATTAAGGACAACATTTATCTTAAGTGTAGAGGAGGGAACTAAGAACCAATTTTTATTGCACATGATACTTTTGTAAATCAAAAGGTAATTTATTTGATATTTCAGAATTTTTTTTCAAATAGCCAATTAAATGTTGAGCAATGTGATTTAGTTTGATTAATGTAGTTATTATAGTTGTAATTAATAATTAATTATTTATTAAAAATTTATCTAAACTTTGGATTGAATCTTGTATTTAGTTGGCACTTTATGCATGTTTATTGAATTTTGAGGAAATTTATAGATTTTTGTCTAAATTTAAATAAGGGGTTCAATTTTAAAAATTCTAGGTAAAAGTTAAAGTGTATAATTATTTAAATTGATTAAATAGGGTTAAAATAGATGAAAAGTATAAATATATGTGAAAATGGCATGATGGATCATATAAATGGACTTGATAGGACAAAATGGAGTATAAAATGCACTAGTCCAAAGAAATTGAAAAATAAATAAATTTAAGGCATGGTGGAACATAAAAAAAACATGTCATTAAATTGCATTACGATGGTTTACATGATTTTTTAATGAGTTTCTTTAAAACATTTTCCATAAATTTAAATTTTGATATGACATATAAAGGTCAACTTTGCTACATGTTTTGACCAAAAATCACAATTTCATAATTGCAAGTGAATTAGGATGTACTAGTTATGTTGCTTACATTGATTTTAATCAGAATATCATCTTTGGCATTTGAATAACCATTAAAATTTTTTGATTAAGTATCTAAATAAGTTGCACGAGGACAAGCAACAACTCAAGTATTGGAGATTTGATAGGTATATAGTATATAGAATTTTTACAAGTATAATTTGGCATGTTTTTACCTCTATTTTAAAATGACAATATTTAATTTCCATATGTCATTACTTAAATTGCGGGTTCATGCCAAAGAGGAAGAGAATAGGTCATTTTCTAAAAGATAAATGTTAGTCTTTAACAATGTTATTAGTGTTCTATTTACACCATAGTTATAGTTAACTCAAGAGAATAAAGTGACCCATTAGTGGCACTATTGTTGAGCGAGCAATCACCATGAAAGACTATTACACAAAGAGAGGAACAATGTGGGGGATGATAAGGGTATAAATTATATTATGTTAAACATCTGATTTATTATGTTTTAACCCCTATTTTGGTATTATATTATCTAATTTATGTTCGTAATTTATTATTTTGTAGATTCATACGAATATTAAGTCTTTTGTTTAAAAATGATCAAGTGTGATGCTCTTAGTGAAAGAGCAATATGTGTCTTTAATGGTATTCGAGGCCACCATTATTGCCATTACAAGAGATCAACATGATCCTATGATACTATTGATGTTCAAGTAGACCAACGTTGATGTACACTATGCAGATTATAAGAATAAAGTGGGTAATGAAAATGTTGTTGTTACCCAATAACAAGGGTCGATGAACTCTCTAGAGGCATGATCTATCAAGGATTGAAGGGAAAAAAAATAGACAATTCAATCCATTACTGGCCTTAAACCTATTGTAGATCTATATAAGACATCTTTTGGGATCTAGAAGTTAATAAATAGAAATACTTTTTGTTAAATTTTAATAAGTTTTATGATTTATCTCTTTGTAACTTTATATTTAGGTTTTGAGTAGTTTATTATTTTCAACCAATTGTATTGGAGATACAACTTGCTTTTGAGGATTCTAAGAGTTAGAACACATGATTTGGAGATGATATGAACATTTTACACCTCATCAATAACTAAGGCCATTTGTAGACTAACACTCTCATGGGATGTTATAATGTTTAACCCATATGAGAGAGAACCCTAATATCACCTATTCGAGAATAAAGGTCTTCCATTAAGGTTCTATGGTCTAAGCTTAAGTGCTCTCTCCAAACCATATGTTGAAACAAATTTGAATAGCAATATATTTTTCTCTATAATTAGGAGTCCCTAGAGACTTATAGCATTCACATGGCTTTGAAAGTCCTCTAAACAATCAGAAATATTTGATACTTTTCAAGAAAGAAGTCAACTTGGATCAGCTTTAACTTTCCAACTCCTTTAATAGCAATGCTTGATAAGGGTTTCACCAACAAACCCCCTTTCTCACAGTTGGCAAGGTAATATCACAATTCCTACGAGTACTAACTTCTTCCTCTATATTAGCCAATGCAGACATCTAAGTTTTGACTTGGAGATCTAGTATTCCTTTTTGATAAAACATTGGGCCTTTAGTAAGAGACTCACCTAAGGTTGGGAAGATGTGGCATGAAGGATTTGCAAGCTAAAGTTTAGAAATATTAGGGCTTAAATCAGATGGAAGAGATTGGGAGGTTGGGAGAAGAATAAGGTTCACGCTTAGGAGATGAGGATGTGGCTGTGAATGGGAGGGAGTGATGGGGATGATAAATATGTTTGAACGAGAAAGGTTTTAAGTGGTTTTATCAACATTTGATGGAGGTTTAGTAGTTAGGTGGGATGGGTGTGGAGGAGTGGCCTAAGGTGAGGAGGAAGAAACCATCCAAGGCAAGGAGAAGCTAGTATAGTGACAAATGAGACAAGTAGGAGAGAATGACGAAGATCTAGCATGAGAGAAGACTTGAAATTAGGGATTTTGAGATATATGGATTTTAGGGAATTAAGGATTAGCAATGAGAGTAAAGTTTAGATGTTTAGATGAAGAAAAAAAGATAAGGCAGTTGAGCATCAAAAGTGGCAGAATCACACTGACGAAGGCTAAAATAGATAGGTGAATAAAGAGTGAATAAAGCATGCAGTCAATAGAGCTCATTTGCCCTAAATTGCTTTAATCTAATGTCAAATTCTTTATTCAAGTCCTTTTACTCTTTTCTATTTCAAATTATTGGTTTGGAAACTCTAGTAAGATAAAGATCTATTATTGCAACTTATGTCAAGTGTCCACTTTTTTTTCCGGAAATTATATTGTTGGTTAATTGTTAACATCTATACCAAGGTTTTGAATACCATACCGGTACCGGTATCGGCCAATATCGGTACCGTTTCGGATAATTTTTTAAAATTATAAATTAATTCTTGAATTTTATAAAATTTATAAAATAGTCTATAAATGTATTATATTGTATAGTTTTTAAATTAACTTTAAACATAAAAATATCAAAATACAAAATTTTCCTTTTAAAAAAATTTTCTTTTTTAAAAATTAAAAAAATTATTTTTTTGGTACTGGCCGATACTGATAATACCGGCCAGTACTGACCGGTACGACCAGTACCGATTAATATTTAAAATAGGTACGAAACCAGTCGATTTCGTTCCGTTTTTCGATCAGTACGGAACGGAATTCAAAACCTTGATCTATACCGACCGGTACTGGCCAGTATTTAAACCAGGTACGGAAATAGCCGATTCTATTCTGTTTTTCGACCGGTACAAAATGAAATTCAAAACTTTAAACAATACTTTTAAGAAAACATTTGAAACAGTTTTCAAAAATTGTCGTTTATTTATATATAATCATCACATTTTTCTTATTCACTTCTCCTTCGGTATAAGTAGGTTCACACATCATTGACTTTTGCAAAATTACTTTTTTTTACTACGACTATTTGCCTAAACTTTCGAATATGATTGGCTTATATTTTTAAAATTAATCAAATCATGGTATATTAAATAATAACACTTTAAATCCCAAATTGCATAATTATTTTAATAATTGTTTTCATAGATATTATAAATTATAGTTGGAGGAATTCGTTTTAAAAAGTCAGAACCGAAAGGTGGTATACCTTACATCCCTAATTTGGACAAAGCCACCAGCAAGTATTTCGTTTTTCAACATGATTAGAAGTTCTGTTAATAATAAAGCATTTACGATTTACTTTTTCTTACAATAATTTAGTAATTTAGATAATAAAACCTGGACTCAATAATCTAATTTGATTAACAATATTGATTACTGTAATAGTAAAAGATGATATGGTGATAAATTTAAAAAGGACTTAAAAAAAAAAGTGAAGTTGGTAAAAGGGAAATAAAGGTTGAAGCGGAAGGAAAGTTGTAACAAGATTGGATTCTTTTTTTATGGAAGATTATGACGAGTAAGAGGAGTTGACCCTTTGCTGTGGAGCCTTTAATTTTAAAGAAATATGTAATTTATCCTTTTAGATAAAAATCAAGTGACGATTGCATATTTTATGTTTTATGGGCAATAAGAATTAAGCAGCAACAACCCATTTCCATAACCTGGCCGTTTTATCTCTCTATCCTTCATTTCTTAAACATAGTTTTCCCCCTTCTCATCTCAGTCTTATCATATCTAGATCTTATTAATTAATCAAATGCTGCAACTCTTCTTCGCGGTAGCGTTCTCGGCGGTGCCATTGACTCTCTACGTACCGCCCATCAGATCTCTCAACTTGTTTCTGGGCGCAATTCAAAATTTCCTGCACCACACCGCCATCTACGCTCTCAGAGCATATCCTCGCTTTCACTTTGCTCTCTCTCGAATTCTCTCTAATCTCCATCGTCGATTCACCAGGTAGACCATTGCAGGCTCTTCCGTTTACATATTTGTATCTATCCATTGGAGTTCTGCCAGTTTGAAGGGTCAAAGCAATAGTGGGTTGGATTTCTTTAATTTCCAAAGTATTGTTGAAAGCCTTTGTTCCGAAAAAGTCCATAGATGCTTTAATTAGATGGATTATGAATCAATTAGTCGTACACTCAATGTCCAGTTGTTGTGAATTTAGCTATCCAGGGGAACATGTGAAAAGGGGCATTTAGTACCAAATCTGTTTGGTTGTTCAGCGTATGAATGTGTATGATATTGTGTTACAACACCTTAATGTTACACTGCGAAAGGATTATATCTTCTTCCCGACTTCTATAAATTTTAGCTCTGAAAGCCCCCCTTGATTTCTTGGATTAATGGATTGGATGGTCTTGGCAATTTCTCTTCATCAAGCTTCTCATTTTTCCCCATGTTTTGACCAGTAGGTGTATATGTTGACAACTTTCACTTCTAATCTGTTTGTTCCTTGTGGATGCTGTGCGATATAATGTTTGTTGACTTATACTAATTATAAAATTTATGTGTATTTTTCTTCTATCTAAATTAATTTACTTCAAAATATTTTAGCTTTGAAGCTATACATATTTATATATGTATTTACTATCAACCAATTTTTTCAAATATGAAGTTTGATATAAGAGACAAAAAGAAACTCTTTAATCCATATCCACTGAATTTTTTAAGTTAACGAAATATTGGTGTTTTTTTAATTTTGACGGTAGGAGATGGACTCCACTTGGATCAAAGCTGCACACAACAAATTGCCTAACGCTAGACAGAATGTGGTAGCTCATACTTTCGTGTACGAAATCCAATAGCATATCAAACCTTTTATTCTTATAATTTTTACAGAAATACTGCACGACTCACCTTAGCAGCCTCTCTGCCCTTTCATTTATTAACGTATAAATATAATTAATTAACAATTATTTTCAAATTAACAAAGTTAATTGAAAGAAACTTAAAAGTTAATTATAAGGACATATTTGAAAATTAAGAAATCTCCCACTTTCTATCCAATTGGCTCCCTTTTTCTCATTAAACTAAAACTAAAGCTTCTCCCTCTCTCTGTTCATCGCTCATAGTCAAATTCTTCACGTTTCTTTGTCAAACACTTTTATGGAATTGTTAAATGCAAACTCAAGCCCATTGAAGATGATAATGATGGTGATGATCGCTAGAAGAACTTATGGTTTTAATGTTTTTGTCCAATTTGCATGTTTGCCTTCGTCTAAACTCCTTAATCAAGTTTGGATTTGAACACTTCTACGTCCTCATTAGATATAGTTTTTTTGACTATTAAAGAAAAGGATGATGGTGATGATAATAAGAAGAAGTTAGGATTTGAGGTTTGGAATGAATTACAAATTTGTGGCTAACATTCGGTAGGTCTTGCTATCAATTCTATTTCTAAAAACCCTAGTAGGTATATTTGTCCTTTCGTTTTTTTTTTTAATTTCCAATGTTTTTAGCTGTTGTTTTGCTTTTATTTTGTTTCGTAAACAAATACAATTGTTACCTTCTCTATATATAAATAGTACACTAGGGTCTTTTAATTCTATTTTGCTTAATAGAAAACTTAGGGGATGTTTAGATAGGTTGAGAGTTGTGATTTTTTGTTGGAATTTTTATGTTATTGTATTGGTTTTTGTGTTTATTTTATTTCTGTGTTGTTTTAGTATTTTTTTCGATTTTTGTGCTTAGAAAAATAGGAAACCAAAACAAAAAAATCAAAACTCAACTAAATAAGGCCTTAAGTTTGCAATTTTTAGGTACTAAAAAGGCAGTCACTCACTACCATTCTTTTGTAATAAGTAATATAATTGTTATTAGCCTTTCTTTTTTTTGTTAGTGTTTGAATGTATAGTAGTGTAGGAGGACATGTAATTGTCTGTGTCATGCACAATTGGGTAGAGTTTGTTGTTTGTTATTTAGAGATTTCAAATATCATAGGTGAGGATATAAGTAAGCTAATACAAAGCACGTGGATAAACCTACTATATAGTTTCTTTTAAAGCTGCCCCCATCTTTTTCTTCAGTTATTAATCAACTTGACTTTAATTATATTCGGCAAGCCATATGTGATCTTATGTTGTAAATGCATTGCTAAGTTATGTACAACTATAAATGAAGTTATAGCTAATAGCATTCTAGCAACTCTTTATGTTGTGAAGAAATTACTTTAAGCGGGATGAAGTTCTATATATAATGTGCATCTTATATTTGTTTCTTAGAGTTTCCTCATGTTTGAATTTCCTTATGTGTTTAGTTGTGGGATTTAAGGTCACAACAATGTTTAAATTATCATGGTTAATATGGTCAACCAATTTGCTTTAATGAATAAAACACATAACTGTATCTGATAGGTGTTATAGTGGGACAGAAAGCAACGATAAATGAAAGTTTCAATAGGCGAGAACAAAGACACTAAGTTAAAGGAAATTCATGCTAACATAGGATTTTAAGGATGATACACATTGTATTTTGATGGGATTTGTAGCAAACGAAAAATGTTTAGACTAATAAGATAGAGGTTACATTTACTGTTGATATCAAAAAGTAGATACCTAAAGTGATACTAACTGTGAATTTGATAAGAAGTTTGTGTTTTGTATAGAAGAATGTATGATTTGAAATTATGAATTATTGTGTCCAGAACAATTGCTTGTAATGTTTTATAAAGATGGTTGTATAGATTGTAAAACATTCTAGTATAAAATGATGATATAGTATTAACTTGGCGAGCTAATGTAAATTTCTCGATGAATATCTACATCGTGTGAATTTAAAATATGTATCTAAAAGTGATAGGTATTGTACATTTTACTGCTACACTATATCTATGAACTGTATATAACGTCTTTAATTACTGTAGTATGTTATATAAAAAAGCGTATTATGTTAATAAAAGAAGAAGATATAATACTTGTTATTAAGTATGTTGTTCAATTATAACTTGAGCGGTAGTATAAGGTGATCATAATAGTGATACAATTTAGATATAATTATGGTATGACTTATATGAAGTTTTGAAATGTATCCAGTTGGATGTAGTCTTTGCGATACATTATTTTATTTTTGTACTAGAAGTGATGTATGTACTATACTTAGAAAACTAGTATCGATTGCCCAATGACATTGTATAATTTAGGTGAATAGAAAGAATATTATCAACAAATGTATTGTATGAGTTTTACATAATAAATAGAAAATTGTGTTTATGTGATATTTATTGAGTGGCTTAATACTTAGCATACAATTGATGTACACAAGCATGACAAGATATAAGTATACTACAAACATCCAGTAATATTAGCATAAGGTCATAGGAAACATTGGAGATTGCTATTAAATTTATTTTGTTTCATTTTTATGAAGTGACGAATTAGCTTGTATAAGATTTTGTAATGGTTTATAGAGATCAATTATATGGTCTAGAAAATATATTGGTATAAAATTATTATGCAATATGAACCTACTGAGTTATGTAAATTTATCAATGAATATCTGAATTGTGTGAATTTGAAATATGTATCAAAAAGCATTAGGCATTGTACATTATACTAGTACACTTTATTTGTAATCGATATATCCATAATCGATAGGTTATGTACAAAGGCATAATATGCTAGTAAAAGAGAAAACCATTACTTGGTGTAAAGCACGATGTTTGATTATAAC
This sequence comes from Pinacopodium congolense, assembly GCA_028565735.1. Classification (NCBI taxonomy): domain Eukaryota; kingdom Viridiplantae; phylum Streptophyta; class Magnoliopsida; order Malpighiales; family Erythroxylaceae; genus Pinacopodium; species Pinacopodium congolense. Next base: position 4,088 of record JAOXYD010048321.1, on the reverse strand, counting down.
TTAGGTAATGATATAAGATAGTCATAATTGTGGTACAATTTAAATATAATTGTGGTATAAGTTGTGCAAAGTTTTTATATTTTATGTAAATGGATGTAGTCTTTATGATACATTATTATATTCTCATGTTAAAAGTAATGTATATACCTTACTTATAAGGTTAGTATAGATTGTGTAATGATGCTGTATAGTTTAGGTGATCAGTAGGAATGCTATCATTGAAGGCATTATTTGACTTTTACATATTAAATAGGTAATTACGTGTTTATGATATTTATTGAGTAACTTAATACTTGGTATACAATTGGTGCACACAAATGTGGCATGATATAATTGCATTTCATACCTCTGGTAATACTAATATGAGTTCATAAGAAATATAAGAGGCTTTTATTAAAGAAGACAATAACACTATGCACACATCGTGTGATGCACATGTACAAGAAGTGTCGTAATTACTTTTACTGTGAAATACAATCATAAGCCTACGTAAGATGTGCAACCTCTATGCAAATATGATGGAAGGATTTTATTGTAGAATAAAAATTGTAAATCGTATAAAACCCGAAAGGACTTAACTCCGAGTATGCTATAAGTATAAAAAAAAAATAGAATTACTAAGATTAGACTGACAATTGGTAAAGTGAAGTCAACAACTAAAGGTACTTATCATAAATAAGCATTGGATTCATTAATCTTAATGATCAAAAGAATATAAGAAAAAACTCATATGGAAACCTTAGTTACAGAAAAATAATTTCATTTTGTCACATGACTAGCTAACTCATATGTATTTAAGGTATCATCAGTGGTGTAAATAGTATTATGGCAATTCATTACAACTCTATGTTTGTAGTTGTTTATAACCAAAAATGTTGCTCAGATTGTAGTTACTCTATTTAACGTAAGAAGATTAGATTCCTGAGCTGATTAATAGCTAATATAAGTTCCATATAGATGGAAAAATGTGATTCCTCTTCCTTCACATCCAAGGTGGTAGGAGCTTTCACAGTTGAGATTTTTATTTAAGTGTGCGACCATTCATTTATTCTTTGTGACTAGTATTCATGTCATGAGTGTCTTCCTTTCTCTATTACACTTCATTTACCTATATTACATTGGAGAACTTGTTCTTCATCTCTTAATACTCTTTTTAGAGGTAGTATATTTTTGCCCATCTTGTGACTAATTCCACTTTCACGGGTTTAGAAGCCAATACTTCTAAGGTCTTCTTCCTCTTCTAAAGTAGAAGTTACACCATCTGACTTAATATCAAATGCTTTTACGAACTCTCAAAGGAGAAAATTGATGTGGTTTTGGTAGTTACCTAAGAACATGAGTTATTATTTTTATTTATATCTAATGTTACATCTCCTTTACATTTGGTTATGATTTCTTTCCTTGATGGTAGTTCACATTATATTTGTAACATTACCCCTTCGAATGCTTATTCTCATACTTGGCAACATTTACATATGATTGGTAGAAGTGACTCTCGTTTGAGCCGCTACATCGTCTTTATGTCCTTCATCAGTAAAAATGTTTGCTGTAGGGAAATAAAAATTAGGGACAGACCATTGAAATATAGATGTTTTATAATTACGTAAACATATCCCCTGAACAACCTTATTGTCTTAGATTAATCTCCTTTTTTCCACCGAACATCATAATATTAAGTAATATAGTTGTGCCTATAAAAAACTGAAGTTAGAGAATTGTTAGAAAAGGGAGTACATGATGCAATTGACCCCTGTATAGACATATAAAGTTGGCGACTAACGAATGAAACCAGCCCTATATCCGACGAGAACAGGGTATAACCTTAAAAATAAGAGCGCAATATACGTCATGTAAATTGTGAAATAGTGGCTAAAATCAAACTTGTGGCATCTATATTAGATGGAGTGTAATGAAGCAGATGTGCCACTTTTGGATTAGTTTAAATTTTTACTTAGTAATATTTGTTTGATAAGAGATCAGTGCTGTGGGATAGTAGTATATAGAGACATATTGTATATTTAGGACAACAGTATATAGCAACATCATTTCATTTGTTGTGAGTGTATAACCCCACCCTTATCACATGACGTCATTCATTATAATGTACTAAATAATGGCGTAGTTGTTGAAAATCATATAGGTCATGATATTGCATGTTCTCCTTGACAAATTAGTAACAACTTCCTCAAATTTCATTTATTTAGTAGCTTTACATCCAAATTTAAGTCTAACCAAATTGCTTTAGATGTTTATTTTGGCTAACAAATTAATTGATTAATATAAACTTAACTATATTAGAGCTAGCTATTGAAATAATAAGTTGAATGGTTAAATGGAAAAAAAATGACAAATTTTTATGATGTTATAATTTCAGGATTCATAGTAGAATTTAAGTTGGTTTTATAGTGTAATTGTTCAGTTTAATAGAAAATTAGATGGCATGATCTTAAAATAAACTGATACCTTTAGAATAGTTATATGAAACCTATATGCAAAACTAGTTAGAAGTTTTACAATATGATGGTTATTTGATGATGAAAAAAATGAATCAATCACATTTGAATCTTAAAGTTAATGTGAGTAAGGGATTACAAATTTATAATTTTAAAATTTTTTATATTTGATGAATGTAGAATGCATAAGAATTTGAGACAAATATAATCATTTATCATCATAATGTCGTGATATCGCTTAACATGAATTTTTCGTAATTAAATAAATTATAAATTCGGTAAGGAAGTGAAGCAATAAGGTAAAAATTATTCAAATCGATCTTGAATTACTTGAATTTCATATATCAACATCACACAAATTGTAGTGGATGACATGTGTAGATTAAGGGTATGACATAATCCGATGTGAATGTGAAGATTGTTATATATTATATCTAAGTGATGTTGATGTTAGCTTTGATACTTACCAAATGTTAAACCTATGATATTATAATGGATTTAAGCTTTAACAGTTTAAGATTCGGTTACATTGAATGGAATATGACAATATATTGGTTTACTGATTACGTATGCCCCTAAAGGTGTGTCAGCTTGCATTGAAGGATACTAAGTTAAATGTATCCATCAAGTTGACTAAATTAATATGCCAAAGTAATACGAATCTAAATATTATTGCAAGTAGTCAAAAAGTACACTATATCCCAACAATAAAAAAATTGAAGTATGAACTACATGGTGATGATAACATCATTCTCAGTTTGATTTGTCTTATTATTGCCTTTTTGGAATATGTTATGCTGCATTACTAATGATCAAAAGGGGGGAAGACCTAAGAGTAGACACAAATGCATAAGAGAAAAAAAAAATTTAATGATTGTTTGATGAGTTGAAGATAATATTATTTTCATGCCTAATTCGATGAGATTAATGAAATAAAAAGGATGAAAGTTCACAAGAGAAACAGAAAGTACTATTGATTAAAGATCATATTTAGTTGTATGGTGTTGACTATGTAGATACTTGCATCCCAATGAAAAAGATTAACACTAATGGACTCCTTATACCTTTTGCACCTTTCTTTTAGAGGACTTTAGTTCAATGTAGTGTTGGGATTTTTTTACCCATAAGGATACAAATAAGGTTATTATAACTTGCATTCCATCATGATTCATATGTAGTATGGAACAAGGAACCTAAAATGAATAATGGTGTCTATATAGTACATTGTTGTTCGTTGGTTGAGTGATTAAAAATTGGGCGTTCTTTAAACCGATTTTACTTTAAAAATCAAAATGAGATTGATTAAAAACCAACGTGACGAAAGGCAAGTGCACCTATCGAATAAGTAATAAAGTGGAGTAATTTTAAGACTCCAAGTATCGATCCCACGAGAAAAATGTTTGGATTAATTAAGTTAATTACTAGATTCATTAGATTACAATTATCTAGGAAATTCTAAATTAATTGATTAAAAGATGAAAAGATAAAATTAAAGGACTAAATTATTTATACTTCAAACCTTTGCTATTTTGAGTTATAAAATGACTTATAAAAATTTTGAAAATATTACCCTTGTGGAATCCAGCTCTGGATAAGTGATTAATGAATTAATTGAGCTTAAAAACACATTCAAAG
>JAOXYD010048300.1:0-13431 GCA_028565735.1 Pinacopodium congolense | reverse complement strand
GGCCGCACCGCATAGACCAGAGGCGTGCTTTAGAGCTACTATGGATGGAGTCTTCGGATGCAGATTCGACTTGGAGTAGTTGCTGCTTTGGATTTCCAAATTTCAATTAATTTTTTTGATATTTCATTGTGCAAGTCTTTTGATTGCTTTATTTTATTTATTTTAATATTTTTTATTTACTTTGTTCTAAATATTATTTTAGTGTTAAGATTATTGTTTTCTTTTAGTTATAACATTTATTTGCTTATGTTATTAATTTTATATTTAGTAAATTTTAATTAAATTTCTTTCATTTTAGTTATGATTTATGTCTTAATTATTACTTAGGTTTTATTTTATTTATTTTCTTTTTTTATTTAATTTATAATTATTAGAATTTTTGTTAGAAAGTTAGTTTAGGTTTTAATTAATTAAGTTTTAAGTTAATTAAGTAATGTGTGTTTGCATTAATTTAAACGTCAATTTGTGCTTTTCCTTTATTGTTCTTAATTTTCAAGCTTTTATTTTCTTTTAATTAATTATGCTTAGTTTTTATTTAAATTTTTTTTAATTTAATTATGTTTATCTATTTTAATTTTGGGTTGGAGGATATTAATGGAATTTTAGCTTAATAATTGTGAGAATTGATTTGGAATTGATTTAATATTGTGATTTAGGTAAAGGTTGAATTGGAATTCCACATAAATTACATGAATTAAAGATTAATTCTTAAGCTTGGCCATCTTAGGTTTAATTTCTAATTCCATTGTTAGGAATGAATTTATGACACGTAATGGTCCTAATGATTTCCATAGGTAACAATAGGCTAATTGAATTTATCGGTGAAGTTAATCAACTTATCCTAGAATTCCAATTCTCTAAGTTAGACAATCCAAGCTTATGAGATTGTACCTTAGGTTAGTCGTTCTCGAGTTGTTAATGCTGTCGCATCGTAAAATCTAGAGAGCTTATTCTAGGTTGCCTCATGATTAGGGATAGGTTTTCTATTATATAGGACCTTTCTAAAAATGGTAGAACTGAGGGTTTAAGAGCTTGTTTGAACCTATAGGCTAGCATCTTACACTAATCGTATGTTATCTATTTCGAGGATCGATTATAAGTCTATAATTCCTGATATATCTTCCTCCCATCTTTTGTATTTCTTGTTTGTTTCTTGTTTCTTTGTCTTTGTTTCTTCAATTATCTGTAGTATTTAGTTTCGATGTCTTTACTTTCAAGGGTTTTATTTTCTTTTTGATAACATTAAAGATAGCAATTCACTCTAGCTCTCTGTGGGATCGACTCTGACTTGCCCTAGCTACTTAGTTAGGTTAGTTAGGTATTTTTATTATTTGGTAGCTTACGAAGAGCTCACCACTGACGAGGTGGATGAATGATTAGAGTGATCTCAGATGAAGCCTCACCCATTTCCTAACGTTCATCATCAACAGGTGGACCCTTAGGTACCTCACCATCCTAAACTCAGCACCACTAACCTCCTTGACATGTAAACTGCCACTGCTTAAGCAAGCCTACATTGATCATATTCTGACTACTATGATCATCAAATCGCACATAATCAAATAAAACTCTTGCGTGCCTAAATATCCTCGTCAATAAACAGAGGAAGTAGAAATTCTTGCTGGGCTTCTTAATCTTAACCACATCCTACATAGATAAAATAATAAAGCCAACTAAAAGCAATCTAGAGAGAGCACCCAAACTGTGTAGTATCTTATAAAGAAGATAAATGTCCATAAATCATATCTCATTAAATCCACTAGCTCGGGGCACAACATTATGACTAATAAAAGTAACTACAACCCGCTCTCGAGCCTCTAAAGCAGCAGTGATATAAGCTCAAGCATTCCTAGTCAATCTTAAGGCATGACTAATAAAAGCAACTATAATCCGCTCCCAAGCCTCTAAAGTAGCAGTGATATAAGCTCAGGAATTCCTAGTAAATCTTGATTCCTGACTAATAAAAGCAATTACAGTCCACTCCCGAGGCATTCCTAGTCAATCCTAAGGCATCCCTAGTAGTAGCAATCGAGAAAGAGGGATCCATAGCAACTGACTCACCATGAAAAGGATCCCTTCCTTTAACAAAAATACCCCCCTCATCGGGTAATCTTAACATAGCAGAAATAGAGGCACGAGTGATTTCAATACCTCTAACTATCGAGTGAATCTCAATTGTGTCGGTCTCGTTCTTATCCTCGATATTTGCCAAGAACTCGCAAACCAAAGCTAGGTAAAAGGTTCGCGCAAAAGTGAGGAATAACTCCCATCCTAAAGTCTGAAAGGCACCAGATACGTTGGAATAATCCTTTAATTCCGGATGGATTGGACGTTCAATGATAAACTAATTGCCATTGTGTGCATTGTACTAGTCAAAATTTGCCTAACAAGTGAATCAGATAAGATCATATGCTAATATATTCCTCCAAGGATCCATTTGACTAGAAATTGTTTAATAAACATATACAAAAAGTCAAAAAATGTTAGGAAAAATAATAAAGTTTTTCGGAGAAGGACGCTAGAATATTTCCTTTAGACCAGAATATTGTTAATTTTTTTATGGCAATAATACTGAATAAAATTGTTATCAATTGAAAACTAATGAAATTCTAAACACAATGATACCCAATGCCAATCAAATTGAGGACTACATCAAGAGAAAATTGAAAAAATGTAACATGAGGGTGAATAGGGATTTGGACAATTCATAGCATATTCTAAAAAATATGTTGATTGTTTGAATGATTTGAGGCTAGAATTGTGTAAAGGATAGAAAATGTGACCAATGGACACCAAAAACATAAGATTTGGCTAAGAAATGAGAAAGATGTGAGGATTTGAAGATAAAGGGGAAAAAAAGGGGTTGAAGAAAGGGAAGGAGGAAGAAGATGATGAATAGTAAAATGATGTCATTTTTAACCCAAAATCACCCTTCAATGGCACCTGATTCATCTTACAATGGCACTATTATAGGATAAACAGCCTACCGTTGATGTTCTAGAAACATGGCCTTCAACAATGGTCTCTCATCTTTCAACGGTGGTCTTAGAGACCACTATTGATGGTCTGCCTAATGCCAAAATGAACCATTTTTCTTCCAAATTCTTAACGAAAACCTCCTAAATTCAGGTCCTATCAATATGGATTAGATTATTTATCAAATTGCTTATGAATTATGATAAAAAAAAGCTCCAAAATCAAAGAAAATCATACCAAACTAAGGATATTCTAAGGACAACACACCTAACTTAATTCAAACTCACTTTAAAAGGCTTCAATACATTATTTAAAAGTTCTAAACTTTAACACATTATTTAAAAGTCCTAACACACAAGATAAATAAAATCATGTAATTACCTACCTAACTTAGAGAATTCCTAGGTCAATGATGAATAAACAGTGAAAGATTCTCAAAAGACTCCTCAATTCACGTACAAATTTACTCTTTTACCATTGACCTTGAAAGATGAGTGGCCATTAGTGAGTTCCATTGTTCCAAATGGATAAATCTTGGTCACATCATAAAGGCATGTCCATATTTACCTTAAATTTCCCATAAACAACTTCAATATCAAATTATACACCAAGAGTTTGTCACCCACCTTAATTCCCCATTGTATCATGTGCTTATCGTGTCGTCGCTTCACTCATTCCTTATACAACTTTGAATTGTCATAAGCATTAAGGAAAAACTCCTTGAACTCATTCAATTGTAAAAGCCTTTCTCCAACAATTTTCTTTCGATCAAAATTTAGAAAATTAATATCTCAAAATGCATGATTCTCTAATTTAATAGGTAAGCAGCAAGCTTTTCCATATACCAACTTATATGGAGACATTCAAAAGGGTGTCTTGTATGTAGTTTGATACGCCCAAAGTGCATCCAACTTAAGTGACCAACCCTTTCTTAAAGATGTAACAGTAGTTTTCAAAATCCTCTTAATCTCTCGATTAGATATCTTAACTTGATCACTAGTATAACGATGATAAGATGTAGCTATCTTATGTGTAACACCATACCTTGATAAGAGGGACTCAAATTTCTTGTTACAGAAATGTGTTCCCCCATCACTTATAACTACTCTAGGTGTCCCAAATCGAGTAAACATGTTTTTTTTCAGAAACCCAATACACCTTTTGTGTCATTCGTTCAAAGAGCAAGTGCTTCAACCCATTTACTCACATAATCAACAGCCACTAAGATGTATTTATTATAGCATGATGATAGGAATGGTCCCATGAAATCAATACCCTAAATATCGAAAATTTCATAGACCAAAATGTTATTTAGTGGCATCTCATGTCTTCTTGAGATATTTTTTACCCTTTGGCAATTGTTACAAGACACAATAAAATGAAATGCATCTTTGAACAATGTAGGCCAATAGAAACCTCACTCCAATACCTTGTATGCAGTTCTAGTAGGGCCAAAGTGTCTTCCAATCTCTTTTGAATGGTAATGACTGAGAATTGAAGACGTTTATTCAACAGGAATACATCTCCTAATGATTCCATCCCGCACACATCTTGTAAAGGAAAGGATAATACCAAATATATTTCTTTACTTCAAAAAATAACTTCTTCTTTTGTTGGTACAAGAAGTTAGAAGGTATAACATTACCAGCCAAGTAATTCACTATATCCACATACCAAGCTAAGGTAAGCATGGATAGTAAGTGTTCTTCAAGAAACACCTCCTTTATGACTTGGTTTTCTCCTTTGTCCATTACAATCACACTAAACGAGATAAGTGATCCACCTCAAAATTTTCATTACCTTTATTATCTATGATTTTGAGTCAAATTCCCATAAAAGGAGAACCCATCTAATTAGTCATGGCTTATTCATCAGGTACTTTAATGTAGAATGGTCTGTATAGACTATTATCATCAAAAGAATCAAATAGGATCAAAACTTGTCAATTGCAAACATCACAGCTATCATCCCCTTCTCAATACTAGTGTAATTCTTTTAAGCATCATTTAATGTGCCACTTGCATAATAGATTGGATGGAAAATCTTTGCATGCCTTTGGCCAAGTGTTGCACCAACTATAAAGTCAATCGCATCACACATCAACTCAAAAGGAATAAACCAATCAAATGATACCAAAACAGTGCACTAGTAAACTTTTCCTTTAATAATTGAAAAGAAAGTATTCACTTATCATCAAACTTAAAGATTGCGTCCTTGGTGAAAAGTTTAGTAAGGGGATTTACTATCTTGGAAAATCCTTGATAAAGTGCCTATAGAATCTAGCATATCTAAAAAATTCCTTATTGTTCTATCTGAATGAGGTGGTGGAAGTTAAGTACTTACTTCTACTTTAGCTAGATCTACTTCAATGCCTTTACTTGAAATCTTATGACCCAAAACTATGCACTCTTGCACCATAAAATGGCATTTTTACTAATTTAAAACCAAGTTTGTTTCTTCACATCTCCTTAATACTTTCTCTAGATTCTCTAAACAGGAATCAAATGATGTTCTGAATATAAAAAAATGTCATCCATGAATACTTCAATGTAAGTTTCAATCATATCTTAAAAAATTGCTATTATGTAGTGCTGAAAAGTGGTTGGAGCATTACACAAGCCAAAAGGCATGCGTCAATATACCACAGTGTCATAGGGACCTGTGAACGTTATCTTTTCCTAGTCCTCAATGGCAATAGAAATTTGCAAAAATTCATTGTATCCATCTAAGGTACAATGAAAACTATGCCCAGCTAACCTTTCGATAACTTGATTGATGAAGGGTAAAGGAAAGTGATCCTTTCTTATGGTATTATTCAATTTACAATAATCAATACACATACACCAACCAGTGACTTTCCTTGTTGCAATTAGTTTATCTTGCTCATTCTTCATCATTGTAGTCCTTTGTTTCTTTGGAACTACTTAAACTGGACTGAGCTATGTAGAGTCTGAAATAGGATAAATAATATCAGCATCAAGGAGCTTAACTACTTCATTCTTGACAACTTCCTTCATATTCAAGTTAACCTCCGCTGAGGTTGGAACAAAGGTTTACTTCCTTCTTCTATGAATATTTGATGCGTGCAAATAGAAGGACTTAATCCTTTAATATCCACTAAAATCCATCCTATAGCATTTTGATGCTCTCTAAGAACTCTCAACAATATCTCTTCCTTCATATCACTTAATGATGATCAAATGATAACAAGAAATTGAGATGGAGGTTCAAAAAATGTGTACTTTAAATTCGAAGGAAGAGGCTTCAACTCTAGAGATGGTGATTCTTCAATTGATGGCCTTAAAAGGGATTGAATTGGCCCATCTAAAGGATCAACCTTCGAGATTAGATCTAACTTCATGTCTCCTTTCCCATTTATAACTTTTCCATAACTTCTTTAACTTCACCTTCACCTTCCTCTACTTCTTCAGAGCATGAACGGACTAAAGCCTTCTGCCTTTATGATTTAGTTAGCTATTATGCATGTGTTTATAGATTCTGTTTCGTAGTTGCATGTGAAATGAATATGCATGTTTAACAACTTGGTAAATGCTTCCGCAACTGGTTATTAAAATTGATAAGGATCGTGTGAGCACGAGAATTGAGTGAGTAGCGCCTTGGTATTCCTTCTAAGGGGTATTAGGGCGTTACACTCCCTTGGTTCAACAGAATGTTTTGATAGTTTAGAGGTTGAAGACATCAAGATCAGAGGAGAGTTTCAAGAAATTAAAAAGGAGCCTTAGTGCCATTGGTTAAGAGAAAGAAATCGGGAGAAAAGCTACCATTTCATTAGGCTTGTTTTACTTTTACATTTAAATGGACTTGTTCTACTTTTACTTCGTTTTTCTCCATAGTCAGTTTTCACTCCTTTGCATTTGTTTTGAGTTTATTAATGCTTTAAGGTAAACAAGAAGCTACGTGCTGTTGGCTAGAAGAAAGAAGCTAGAATAACTCTTACTTCATTTTTCTTTATAGTTGATTTTTTTTGTTTCTTGTATCTTTTGTTGATTTTGTTGTTATTCAAGGTATTAAGATGCTTAGGGTTGCTAGGCTAGTTGTAAGAAGATTAAGGGATGAAGTTTTCATATTTTGAAGACTTTAATCTCTACTTCATTTTATTCTAGGCTTGCTTTTATTGTCTCTTTAGACCTTGATTATGTATTGTTTGTCAAGAACAATTACATTTTGACGTTTGAATAAAGCAGACAGTTTATGGATAAATTGATTTATTAACCTTTTGTTGATTATATTTCATCGCATTTTGTAGTTTTGTAATTGGTGGAAGTAGATATTGATTTGAGTACTCGAGTTATCTTGATTTAGTTAAGTTATGGAATTGTTGTGGCATCCTTACACCTTTTGGATTAAGTTGTTCTTTAATCCCTTATTATCAACACAATTATTGCTAACTTAGTTTAGATTAATTTTTTAAATTTTTTTGTTAAACTATCCAATTTGTTAAGTTGATTAATAACTTGATTTTTAGACTAGTACTTACTAATATTCCATGTGGGATCGATACTCAAGTTACCGCTATATTACGAAAAAACGATAAGCGCATTTGCTTATTATTGTACATATTACAAAAGTAGTTATTTCAATTTAAAACTTTGCATAGCATAGCCTTGAACATTTCATTGAGAGCAATATTTTTCCATATTTTGCTATATGTCAACGCACGACCACTTTTCATTGAATCAAACACTTAAAAAATTTAAGAGAAAAGAAGTGTTTTTAGAATCTTATAAAGACAACAGATATTTCCCCTCTAAACTCTTGAATACAATGCCAACAATCCTCTATTTATAGGGAAAGATGCTTGGAAGGCTTGGTAAATGTCTCATATATAATAACGTCATTGATTACATGATGAAGTGGTTAACATGATTCCTTATATCACCATTATAAATGACATCATTACTTATATCAAAATTACATTAAACAAAATTAATAATTCACAACTTTAGGGAGATTATCAAAAACAGGCATAAATCTATTTTTAGTAGTTTAATATTTGAATTATCACGTGGTATGAAATATAACACGTTAGCTCCCATTATTGAGTATCAATAACTTAAGTGACATGGCTTGACAAATGGACCATTTAATTTATAGGACACATAATTTTAACAAAAAGATAAAAGGAAAAAGTGATTCTTCTTCTTCTTCTTCTTCTTCTTCATTAGTGATTCCACCAACAATTTCCATTATACTAGACTCCACCATATTTCTCCAACTGCCTTTGCATCCTCTATCAAAGTACTTATTCACCTACATTCTCCTCAGTATCATAAAAATTCTTTCGCCTTATCCATTGTCAACACACCTTATCCTCTATCGCCATAATTGTTGTATTCTTCTCACTATTGTCTCCTCTTTTAATAATCATCTTTTTACTTCTCACCTTATCACTTTCCTATTCTTCTCTTTTCCTTTTAGCTTTTCTCTTAATATCCATTTCCTACACTATTGCCCACAACACTTACCAAACATAAATAGAAATCAAAACCAATGCATGCTGATTCAATTTAGTAATTCATCTATCATTGATCTTAGTTAAGATGAATGTAGAAAACTTTTGACTCTTTTAATATTAAATGATGAGCTTCTTCACTCCGCCAAGTTTCTTTTTTTTATTTATTAGTTACTTTCAATTTTAATGAATACTTTTCCTACTTTTGAATAAAATAAAGACGGATTTAAACCTAATCTTCTTCAAAATATATGCTTCAAATCTAGTTATCAATTATGGAGTGTGTTAAGGTTGTATTTTTAAAGGACAAATTCATACACCACCTAACACAATTTCAAATCCTAAGACCCCCAATTGCACTCTAATTATCTATTATTCCGACCTCTAGACCACCCACACATCAATTAACTAAAGCTCCTCATATTTTAGATGAAGAGAATCCAAAGGCACCGTACACCAAATAAGGAAAACCATAGTTCTAGTAAGATACAAGTATTTTCATTTCTAAACTACCAAAAAAATTTACGATTCCATGAATTACATAGTTTAAAACTAAAATCTCATCTTTACAAAAAGCCAAAATTCTAAAGAAGAAACCAACTTAGTAAACTTCACCAAACGACTAAATCCGAGATAAATTGATTCAATATCATAAAATCTAAAACCATAAAGTTTTAATCAATAAAGTTAATAGGCTGGTTATTGTCGATGAACTTTAGAAATATGAAGCTTAACCTAATAATTTACTTCCGTTTTTTTTAGGCCAACAATAACTTTTAGAAATTGGTTTAAGAAGAAGTTGATTTGTATTGAGGTGATGATGACTGAGTTTCTTTGTTTACTTAGTTTTTAATTTTTGCTAAAGTCACATGTCTTTAAAATTAATTAAATATTTCACTTGTTCTTCATAAATTAACAATGATCATTAATAGAGACTAGTATTAGGATATATTTGATATAAAGTTTGAGTAACACTAACATTAGGATATATTTGATATGAAGTTTGAGGTCATGTCTTAAAGTTTTAAAAAATAGAGTCCTAACTAGTTGTCATAATTATCCTAAAATTTTGGATTAAAATGTAAAATTTCCCTATTTTGTATTTTTTTGTTAGTAAAATCAATAAAAATAATATCATTAACATAAAATAGGCATTTTTAAATGTTTTCCCATGATTTTATTAGTTTTTTCTTGTCAACATTTTTAAATTACTTTGTTTTGTATTTTAAATTTTTTCTTAATTTATTTATTTTTTTATTAATATTACTACTATTATAAAATATTTTATTTATTAGACATTTTGTTTTGTTTTTAGTGAGCTTTAGACTAATTTGAAAGCATAATCACATTCAAATTTGGAGTTTGGAGAACTTTTTTGCTAAAAATAATAAAAGAAAATTATATGAGTATTGATTTGAAAATTGGGGAAGATTGAATTATGTACTTAGAAAATAGAGAGATCACATTGAAAATAAAGAAGCTCAAGTGCTAAAATGTGAGAGATAAAACAATAGCATAGCCTTTTATGGGTAAAGTAAGAAATGCATAAACTCACAAAGGAAGCGATGGAGTATAATACTAGGCAAAAAGCATTATTTTGATCTTAAGGTTTTCATCAATATTAAAGTCAGACTTTAATGTTTGAAAATATATAAAAAGAACCATAACATTTAAAAAATATTAAAAAGGACTATAACATTTAAAAACTGTTTAAAAAGAACTCTTAACCCCTTTTATTTTAAACTTTATTGTTAAGTGACATGTGGTAGTAGCACAAATGTCACTTTACGATTGGTTTGAATTTTAATATAGTTTTACCTTGCCCCCATGACGTTTACATGACACTGTGGAATCCATAAAAACTTTGATCTAATCAAAGTGTTAATTATAGTGTTAAAAGAAAATGAGGGTCAGAGTTCTTCTATAATGTTTCTTAATTATTTTTTAACACTTTTAAAATGTTAGAGTCTAATCGTAATGTTTTAATCTAAACATTGGTGAAAATGTTATGATCTAATATGAACATTGGTGAAAACATTAGGATTAAAATATTGTGCTTTTGCCTTAGAGGAATATGAATATATATATATAGAAAGAGAATATAACACAAATATTGATGTAAGAGGAAGACAACATAAAAATAACAACAAAACATACTTTGGATTTGGAAAATGGATAATATAATTGTGGGACTTAAGAAGTAAAGGGACGTTAAGTGGTGAATGCTATTTCCTACAACCATTTATAAAACGAAACAAACTTCTTGTAACACAAATTACTATAGTAGTAGATAGCTAGGATCATTCTTACGAGGAATTCCGATGTTAGTAGTTATGCAATAAAAGGGAGTTTTTAAATCGTGGATTAAGTAGAGTTTAATTGAAATATTAAATTTAAAAAAATAACGGTAAAAAAAGAAAATATAACAATAAATAATAATAAATCTTGGTCTTTCGTCTCCTTCATTATTGAACTTGTATTGATTATCGACACTAAATATAATTAATCTATTGTTTAAGTATTCATCATGGTAATTTTTTTTACCCATCTTCCTTTTATTTAATTAATCGAAAAATGTATTCAAATTAACTCTTATTAATCAATAACCTAGATATGATCTCATATTTAATTAATTAATAGCTTTACGAATCAAGAATATTGATGAATTAGACAATATACTTATGATGTATATTTAGCCTAAAAAATCATGCTTTTAGAATCATGTTCCTAACGTAGTAGAAAAAAAATCCTAATCACTACTTTTGATTAAAAGGATTGAACATCAACCTATTTAATCTAGCAATTGATTGAATAAATCTGCACACTAGTTGCGGACCTAGTTGTAAAATCCAACAATCAAACAATAATCCAAAAAAAAAAAAAAGATTGATACTTAACTAATAAAGAAATTCAATTGAAGAAAAAAAGTCTCTCAACATCTAAAGTTCAATAATTAGGATTCTGTCAACCAATTATGATTTTCTTCCTATCTAACATTTTTGCCATTCTTCTCTGCAGTTTTCATCTTCTTCTTATGTGAAATAGCTACTTTTTTTTGTTCTCTATAGTTGGACTTTTCTGGTTGTTCCCTTTTTCAGCTGCTAACCCCCATTTTTTTTAATCCGACGTCTAATATTCTTTGGCTCTTTTTACACCACCCATACCTTACTTTTATTTCACCTTAAGTCCCACACTTTTTGACATTTCACCTTTGCTTTTCAATGCCCATGTTTGACACTTTTTGGCTTAAGTCATGCTCCTTTCTTCTCTTTTGTCAACATTCTCTCTCTCTCTCTCTCTCTCTATTTTTTTTTATTTTCTCTCCTGTAAAATTGTCTTTCATTTTAAAGTCTGATCAAATATAAAGACTTTTTTTCTAGCTGTAGCCGCCATATATAGGGTACAAAACCAAAATGAAATCTCCAAAATTTTACTACTAATTGTCTTATGGTTTTCACTATACGAGGCCATGTCCAGTTAGCATCAATGTCAGTTTTGCTTTGCTCTAGTATTTCTACAATCCTTTCCATTTGATTCCAAAATAAATCTACATAAAAAAAGGTTCATTTTCATTAAGCACAACCTCAAACCTTATAATCAAAGAATTTTATCATATGAAAAGATAGAAAATAAAGATATTAATAAAATCCTCACACATAAGTTTTTGTTCGCCCTCGAGCACATTAAATTCAACTATTACATTCTATTAATTTGTTTTTCAAAAATACCAAGCATATGAGTCTTTCAAACTTTGACAAACACAAGAATTAGGCTACTGTACACATCATAATTGGTTTTTATCAGTAAACATCAACCAAATCAAATTAAGACACCATTGCTCAAAGATAAGCATATAACAAAGATGGATTTTCCTCACGGTGTTTTCTTATTTCACTCAAGTGTTTAAGAATTGGTGTTTAACTTGAGATTCCCTCTAAGAGATCACACTACAATAGACTTGTAAATTCATCAATTTTCTCCTACATAGTTTATGTGCTAACACAGATTAAAAGGACTTTTATTTAGGGTTGTAATGTGACTTTGGTTTATGTGGGTCATAAAGATTTAAAGGGTATCACAAGTGTTCAAAAAGTGTTAAGCATATAGGGACAATAAAATATAATTTTTGAGACATTCAATTGAATAAAATTGGCTACCCATCATTAACTATTGCTACCATATTTGATTTTTTATTTTTTATTTTTTCCATAAATTGAATAACATTTAAAAACAAGGAAACAATAGTTAAAACAATATACAATGCATAACATGAGTAGTCCCAATCATCTCAAAACAAAATGTAACTCAAAAGTCCCATATCGTAATCCTATACCATAATTAATGCTCACTTGGTACTTCATTAGACTTATGTTAGGATAAGATTAATGAGGTTTTTAGGTTTTAACATAAGGTATTTAATTTAAGAAACACAAGGGTTAATGGCTAAAAAAGAGTTAACAAAGGATAATAAATTGGGTGGGTCATTTAAGTTAAAGTGTAAAAACAAAGAATGGCCTTAATCTTTTCCATATAGTATGAATGTAATAGTGTCAAACCAGTTCAAGGTAAGTTATGAAGGTAATCTTGTTATGGGAGCATCACACATAATAAAGAAAATGGAATGATTTTGTAATTTAGTCATTTAGGCTCAAATCTTCACAAAGGTTTATATGAAAATCCATCATAATTTCACATATTACCTAATCACTCAAGTATCAAATTTTAAATAAGTTCATCCAACCGATTATTTCAATCAATTAACACAGTTCACCTTGTTTTCAAGTAGTTTAGTTTAAATAAAGCACACAACTCAATCTCATTCCAACTACAATGATATAATTTCATCGTTTAACACATCACATGCAAATATATAATAGGAAAAAAAGGAAAAATAAAAATAAACAAGGAAATAGTAAACAAAAATGTTTTTTAAATTGAAAGATAACAAAATACACAATGACACACACATTCATTGCCCTCCC
>JAOXYD010048289.1:0-13433 GCA_028565735.1 Pinacopodium congolense | reverse complement strand
TTCTTAATTATAAAAATTTTATCTTAATAATTTTAATTTTTTTCAAAAAATCACTGTATTTTTCATTTTTTAAAAACTCCCCTATGTTTTTCATTTTTTTCAAAATACTCTCTGTATTTTTCATTTTTTTATCAAATACTTCCCTGTATTTTTTATTTTTATCAAATACCCTCCTGTACAGAAACTGCCACGTCAGCAACCACGTCAGCAGCCATGTCACTCGCCATGTCAGCACATATGCTCAGTCACCACTACCACGTTAGCACGGTCAACCTGTCTCGTTAGCACTCCCGTCACGTCAGCCGCCATGTCAGCGCCCAGTCAGCCCTAAATAGTTTCAGGGGTATTTGATAATTTTATTAAAATACAGGAAGGTCTTTGATATTTTTAAAAATACATGGGGTATTCGATAATTGTTAATAATTCAAGGGGGTTTAGAGATATTGACTCTATTATTAATTTTGAGATATGAGTAATATATTATATGCAACTTGTATGAGCCCAAACTCCTATTATATGAACCTAAGATTCTGATAAAATACTTCCGTAAAAGATGCACCTGATTTTGTAAACTTTACATTGATCTTCACAAAACAGTCCTGATCTTATGGGAAAATAATCAACTTCGAGATTTTGTCAAGTTCTACACTTTACTTTGTATAATCGATGCTATAAACAAAGATCAAGATTAATGTAAATTAGAGTTGTATTCGTTACATAGTTCCCTGCCAAAACATTTGGTTATATATGCACAAAAGGCATTCAGAAGATTTAGTTCCATTTCCTGATAGCATTTACGTGTATTTATCATCAAGCAAAAGAGGATTAACTCCAAAATTTTGGCTTAACATTTAGAGGAATCTATTCTTCATATTAACCATGTGTAAAGTTGGCCTGATATCACCTCCTTGCTTAAAAACAATTGGTACCAAAAAACAGGAAAAATGTTTAGTGAAAAAAAAAAACAATACTCTTAACGTGTAAAGAATATTTTAAATAATTTTTCTTGCGATAGATGCTAAATTTTAAAAAAATATATAACAATTTCCCTTCAGTTTATCGATTATCTTTTCATAATGACAAATATGTATCAAAGACTATCTTTGCAATAAGTCTATTTGAAATGTTTCGTATTTATCATTAGACCCCTACAATTAGAATCTCATGAGATTTGTAAATGCTGATCCAACGGCCTAATTTCTCCACATAGTTCCCAATAAATAAGAATAAATAGGAATAAAAAAGAACGAAAGATAAAGGAAAACACATTTGTAAAGTTTTTTCTTCATTTTCTTTCAACTTTTCAGAACTGAAAACTTATTTAAGGATTGAAGTGCTATACAATACGAGACGAGAGTCGAGAACAGATCTGCAAAACATCAACAACAAACCCCCCTTGTAGCCATTGAGTCAAACAAGTGAAGCAACAGCTGTCCAGAGAAACCATTGCATTGCACGAGAAGACAAGACTCACATGTCATGCTGGAAAGACTTGAGCTTTATCATCATCATACGAAGAAGATTAGGAGATAAAAATGGTATCCTAATTATGTTTTTTTATTGCAAGTTGTTCGTAAAGTTTCAGGTATAAAATAGGATGTTGCGCACAAAGCTAGTCACCACCAACTAGTTAAATATCAACCTTGGAACTTTTGCTGCAAGAGATGGTAAGAAAGGCCACTTTGTTGATTGCTCTCACATGGCTACTTGCAGTGGCATCCATAACCATGTCTGCAAGTGCCACAGCAGGCGCTCGTCTGAAGTTCACTGAGAATTTACAATACATACCGGGTAATAGTCATGCAAGTTTTACTGCTGTTATTGTATTGTAACACTTGAATGGCCATGTTGAGCTTAACAATGTTCTACTGTTTGATATATGTAGGTTGTCGTTGCTGTTACTCCAATGGGATGGTGAAAAGCCCGAGATGTTTGTGAATTTGCTGTGGTGTTGACTGTAATTCTTGGTGATTCAGCATGATGTTACTATTGCTTCAAAGACTCTCTGGTGTTTTATCTTCGAGCTCTCGAAATGAAATTAATAATGCCTTCATTAATATGCAAGATACAGGAAGTTTCCCAGGAATGTACCTCACATATCCTGTCAAACTATAAAGCATTGAACTCCAATGGCTGCTTAAAGCATAGAAAACTGGCATTAAAGTTCTAGCAGCAAATTTTTTCTCAACAAACATGGTAATTTCTTTTCAATGTTTAATCTTAGATTATTACTAATCATCAAAATTTGTGGATGAAGTATGAGTCAAAATGCCAGGAGATTACAACATATTTTGAGAGAAAATAGACCAAATTTGAAGTGAATCTGAAGGAACATCGCATCTTATTCATTAAAAAAACTAGGTTATCAATCATTTTCTTTATATAAAAAATCTCATAATATAAAAGAAAATGAATTCTATATGATTTCTAAATGAGATAATCATTTAGAATAAGATTACTCTAGCTTTTGCAAGATATTGCAATGATCTAAATGGATACTTTCAAAAAAGAAAAAAGCTTCCTTTCGCATTGATCTTAACTTGTGCATTGTTTTGTAAGTTGGTTCACAAGACCAAAAAGAAGGAAATTTCTATATTCATCACAAATAATACGAGAATAATTTTTATTATAATCTAAAGTGTAAATCATTTAAGTAGCATTGCAACTAATTAGATATTACTAACTTTGAGATACAAGTTGGTAATATATTATACTCTTTTGATAAAAAAGTAAATTATATGCAACTTGTATTAACTTAAACTCATTATATGGACCTCAAATTCTGAGTTACCAAAAACCGATATATATAAACCTGTATTAAGGAATACGTAAAAGAAATTAAAGAGAAGAAAGCATATACATAAGATACTTTTATCGAGGTTAAGAAGTCTTGTATTTCTTATATCTTGGGTAGTAGTGTGGCTATAGTTTCTTTATTCTAACCCAAAATAATAGAGTATACTAAGTTTTATAAAACATAAGCTTATATGGTGCATTATATAATTATCCTCGCTTTCTGAAAATTACAACGATCCTTGACCAAGATTATAACAGTGTTGTTTCAAGCCATTGCTAATCTTCTATATTAACTATAGACTATAATGGTAGTACATAGGGGCATTAACGATGTTGTTAAACACCACAATTGATCTTCTGTTTGTGAGGCTGAACACCTTTGGATTCCTAAACTATTTCATCATGCTCTGACTAAGAATTGAGAACATACTATGTTAGGTTTATAAACCCAAACCCAAGTATCCCACAAAAGACGCCTTAAGGGAGGGAAGGGGGAACTTCTAAGCCTATAAACCACTTAGGAAGCATCTCCCTATCTGATGTGAGACTTTTTACTTATGACACACTGGAGAGGGAGAAATGTTATTCTATGCTACGCTCCACTTTGTTCCAACATCTATCCAACTTACTAATATATATGACTCGTATATACAATAAGACCAGTGAGAGAGCCATTACAAACTTGTCTGAGAAGAACCTGTGTAGCATCCGCCTCTACATATTGAAGCGTCCACAATTTTAGGAATCAGGAAAAAGTGAAAGATAAAGGTTGAGAGATTAGAGTACAACTACCTTAAGTGAAGGTTATTATGGTATTTTATCATAAAATAAAATTTTGAAAATTTTTTATATTATTTATAAAGTAGTGGCTCAATGTTAAGTTCAAAGGATTTTAAGATAGTTTTTAAAAAATTTTAAAGAATGATTTAGTGAAAATTAAAATATTAAATGTTAAATATTTCGTATACCACAAAAAAAAGATTTCTTTTTCTAAAATTTATAATATCAACATATATATAATTACTTCGCATGTTCTTTACATAAAAGTGTTGTATTTTTGTTATGTAATATTCAAGAAAAATGATTCGTTTTGACATAATTATGATAATACTTTATTTATTTAATATTAAAAAATTTTAGATTTTATTCTATGAGACTCACAACTATCACAAATCATAATCAAACTTGAAGAGGATGAATCAACGTTTAGCAGAAGCATGTTAAATCGTAGATACAAAGTGTTAAAAATGCAATAAGAGTCTCCAGAATCTTATCATGAGTTCAAAATAAAAAGGACTAACTAGTTATAGTAAAACCTTAAGTTTGACATGTAACTCGATGACAACCATGAAAAAGTTACTTCAAGAACACAAAACTTTACTCTAAAGAAAAATGACAAAAAATATGTAATTTAATTTAAGGTAAATTAAAAAAATTACAACTTTATTCAATTTTACAATAATAACCAAAACTTAAAAAACTAATAATTAAATGCACGAATTTTCAATTTATTATAATTTTACCATGTTATTAACTTGCCTATTAATACTGATGACATAACGTGATGTCGATAGTGAAAAGTAACATGTTAGCAACATATAGTATGAACACTGAACAAAATAAGTTTTAGTTTTTATTCTCAGCAAAAATTTTTAATTATATAATTCAAATATTTTTATTATTTTTTAGAAGGAAGTAAAAACTTTCTCTCTAGTCTTTAATCTTCTTCCAACATTCCATTTCATTGTCAAAGCCCTCCCATGAAATTATGCTATATCAAATTCTACAGCTTTCTTCGCCTCCATGAAGCCTCCTATTTCTTTCGTATCATATCCCATAGATATCTGTAGTAAAAGCTATGTAAAACAGTTTTTTGTCAACGTTGTTGGAGAAGTGTGTGATGTGTGCCCTGATAAATGTATCAGACCAGGATGTATAGCTACACAATAAATTGTATAGGGACAGGATATTCTTCCACAAATGGGAAGAGTAATCACAATTAAATAAAAGATGGTCTAGGCTCTCCTTAGCATTCTTACAAAAATGACAAGTTTTATTAGCAATGAAGAATTTTAGAGAGTCTTTTGTTCCCATTCTTTTTTCAAGAGCCAACCACATTATAAAAGCATTGGACGGGGCTATGTTAGGGTCTCAAACCATATGAAACCATTTGACTTTTGGATAAACGTCCAAGAAGGAATGTTCTACATGATTTTATGGAGAAAGTTTTTCTGTAGAATTTGATGGAGTGAAATTTCATGAGAGGGTTTTAATAGTGAAATGGAACAACGGAAGAAGATTAAAGACTAATAAGAATCCTTCTCAAAAATAATAAAAACAGTTTTAGTTGCATAATTAGAAAATATGTTGAGAATAAAAGTTAAACTTAATCTATGTGTACATGTCACGTGTAACTAACATGTTACTTTTTATTATTGATGTTAACTATTATGTTATCATCGTTAATAGACAGGATAACGACAGGTTAAAATTACAACAAATTGAAAGTTTGTTTATTTAATTTTAAATTTTTAAAGTTCAGGTTATTATTGAAAATTTGATTAAAGGTGTAAACAAATTTCATAGTCAATACTTATTCTAAGGACAATTTAAATGGCAAGAAAGAATTGAATTCTACTTCCCGACACAATACTTCTACACCATCATTCTAAGATAGCATCTCCTTTGAATCACTATAAGTTGGGATTGAATAAATTGGTGACTTTATGTAGCTTCATCGTTTGCTTATGATAGAGAAGTCTTCACACCCTTCTTATCAGCTTTTAGTTTCTCATTTTTTTTTGTTAAAATAATTCTTTAAAGGTATATAAAATATAATGCAATGTATGGTTATTGATAAACATGTGTAGATCTTTCTCTAATCCTACCAAATTACATATGATAAAAATGTGTAGATCTCTCTATCTTACCATATTACATATAATTTGTAGTTAGCATAATCTTGTATCTCATTTGATTTTATTTTCTGTATTTTGGTTGTTATTATGTTATCAACTTAGATCCCAAAGATTTGTATACATACAGTGTAAAGCAATTCATCAGTGTACATAAAAAAGCAATAAAATTGCATACATAAAAAAGCAATAAAATTGTACATCAGTGTACATAGACACTTTCTTCGCAGATATAACCTTTACTTAGTCTTTTCTTGAAACATCTAGCCCTTTCATACAGAGGTAGTAGAACTAACACAACACAACTAAACTTCAAATGGCTGACCTTACTTGTCCTACACTCTTATTAAACCAAATTACAAATTTCCTAACTACAGAATTAGATTCCTCCAATTACCTCATTTGGTGTAACCAAATACAAGCTATCCTCATCACTTCTAACCTCTTCGAATACCTCAATGGTACAGTCCTTCCACCTGTCGCTACTCTAGATAATGACTCTCCAGAATACCTCAAGTGGTGGAAGTTTGATAGACTCGTATATTGCTTCCTCAACACCTCCCTGTATAACTCCACTGCGCATATTGTTATCAGTGACACCACTGCCTGTGACCATTGGCTCAGCCTGGAGCATCACTTCATCCAGTAATCAAGTTCTCAGCGTTCTCTGCCCCAGTGCAAACTACATACCTAAAAAAAGGGACGTCATTCCATTACTGATTATCTTGACATTATTTCACATACAAAAGATGAATTAGCAGCTATTGGAGACCAAATCTCAGATGATGATCTTATTCTTTTTACTTTGAATGGTTTACTTTTAGATTATGAAGTGTTCGTTATGGTGATCGAGCACCGAGAAAGCCATATCTCCTTCGGCCAGCTTCAGGTGGAACTTTTCATCCATGAACAGTGCCTCCTCTCTCTCCCCTCATCGACACCACCGGACACAGCCTTTACAGCTTCCCTTTCTTGCCATCATTCTTCTCATCCTAGCAGCAGACGCGATGGCTTCAAGAATAAACGATGTTGCTTACACCAACATGGGCTATCTTCCTTTTATCATAATCATAATGGGCCGAGTGGATCCTTCATATTTAAACTCTACAATGGGCCACATAGTAGCTCTCTTGGCCTAATGAATCAAATCTCTTCTTTGGGCTTTCCTCACAGCCTAAACATGCATCTTATACCCACCAGCATTAAGCCCAACCATATCAAGCCCTCAAACTCTCACTTCTGATCCCACAATCCATCTAAACCTTCCCCTCAATGTCAAATTTGCTGGAAATGGAGCCATAAAACTACTCATTGCCGTTTCAGATATTTTGAATCCAGAAATCTCCCACTTGACCCTAACAGTTTACCTACTGCATTTACTGTCCTCAATATTCAAAATTCTCCTAATCAAACCTAACTTCACCCCAGTACTATTGCTGACTAGTTCTCTGACACTAGTGCTACATCTTATATGACCCCTGATCATCACCTTGTCAATTTTAAAACTCTATATAATATTCCAAATCAAGTGATTGTCAGTAATAGACAAACTTTCCTATTTCCTCCACTAGTAAGGTCACCCTCTCCACTCAAACTCATGCTCTTTACCTTAATAATGTTTTAATTATCCCTAATCTTTTTGTAAATTTAATTTTTATAGCCAAGTTTGTTAAAGATAACTCTTCTTTTATTGAGTTTAACATCTTTGGTTATATTGTGAAGGATCTCACCACCAAGATACCACTACTTAAGGGATCCATCCCTAATAATCTTTATCCTATGAAGATCCTATTCAGCTTCGAAAATCATGCTACTCTCCAACCTGCATCCACTCCACTCACTTTGTGGCATCAATGCTTAGGTCATCCATGTTCCACCATCTTATTTAGATTATCTTTACCATTTAAATTTCCTACCTATGTATTAAATGATTATATTTATTAGGAAACAGTACTCGTGTTTCTTTTTCTTTATCATCTCGTGTCACTGCTATGTCATTACCAATTATTTACTATGATATTTGGGGTCCATCACCATCACCTTCCTTTTATAGTTGTAATTACTTTATTAATTTTATTGATGACTGCAGTCGTTATACCTGAATTTTGCCTTTAACTTGAAAAAATCAATCCTTTTCTCAATTTAAAACCTTCAAAACTAACACAAAAAACCTCGTTTTCACCACTATTAAAAGGTTTCGATGCAATGGGGCTCTTGAACTCATCAAAGATCCTTTTTCCACTTTTCTCAACATATGCAACATCTCTTATCACATTTTATGTCCTCATACTCCATAAAAAAATGGCCTTGCTGAACATAAAATTTGTCACATTATTGAAACTAGACTTACTCTCCTCCTTCATGCCTCTCTACCCAAATCCTTCTGATTTAAAGCCTTCTCTATTGCCACTTATCTCATCAATCTATTCCCCACACCTGTCCTCAATCATAAGTCTCCTTATGAAACCCTGTTTCTCTAACCACTTGATCTCTCTCACATTTGTGTCTTTAGTTGTACTTGTTTTCCTTTTTTTTAGGCATTTTGTATGGATAAACTCACCAAAAATTCCACCAAATGTGTTTTTATCGGGTACACACCACAATACAAGATATCGTTGCCTTGATCCTATCGCATCCAAACTTTACATCTCACAACATGTTCGATTTCTCGAAAATATTCTTCCCTATGCCACTTCTTCCCCACTCACCTATTCCACATCCTCTCTCATTATAATCTCCTTACAACAACCAGTTCAAACCCCTTCCTTACCACCCCCTAAACACATCAACCCCACACCTCTTTCCTCATCACCTCAACATGATATGATCACACACACACACACACACACACACACACACGTTATAATACTCATGTTCCTTGAGTCCTTTCAGACTATGTTATATATTCTACCTATACCCAAACCTCATATGAACCCGATCACACCTCCTTGACTCAAGTAAACAAATTTCTACATTGGTGCTAAGCCATGCTTGATGAGTACACTAATCTACATCATAATCATACCTGGACACTTGTCCCCTCACCTCTTAATGCTAATATTGTTAAATGTAAATGGGTTTTTTGGCACATAAAGAAATTCTGATGGTACTTTAGATCGCTATAATGCTCTTCCCGTTACCAAAGGATATCATAAAGCTCTTGTTGTAGACTACACTAATACCTTTACTCCCGTAGTCAAACCTACCATTATCCTTCTCATCCTTACCATTTCTTTATCTCAAAATTGTCCTATCCGGCAACTTGATATCCACGATGCCTTCCTTAATAGAAATCTCCTCGGACCAATTTTCATGGTCCAACTTTCTAGCTTTTCTTGACCCTTATAAACCATATCATGTCTGTTACCTTCATAAAAATCTTTACAGTCTCAAATAGCTCCACAAGGTTACTTTCGTCACCTCAATAAAAAACTACTTAATCTCAATTTTATTTCCACTAAATTTAACACGTCCTTATTTTTTCAGTCCACCTTTTCCCACACAACATTTCTTTTACTCCATGTTGATGATATTTTACTTATTGACTCTTCACCCTCTTTCATTACCAATCTCATTCATGAACCTAACACTACATTCTCTATCAAAGATCTAGGTCCTCTTCATTTCTTCCTTGGCATAGAAGCCGTAACCACACCTATATGACTATTACTTACCCAGACCAAGTACATTAAAGATCTCCTTCTTTGCACAGGTGTTTCCCAGTCCAAACCTACCATTACAACAATAACCCCCACTCTTCCTCTCTCTAAAAATCATGGTACACGTCTTTTTAATCCTTTGGAGTATATAAGCACTGTTGGTACCATCTAATATCTCTACTTTGCTCATCTTAACATTCAAGTTGTAGTCAATAAAGTCTCTCAATTCCTTTATTGTCCTACCGACATTCACTAGATTGTGGTTAAATGCACACTTCGATACCTCAGTTCCATAACCTCTTCCAGTCTCCACTTAACCCGACCAACCTCTATCTCCATTCAAGCTTATACATTTAGTTACCATATTTTTCTTGGTCCAAACCTCATCTCTTGGAGTGCTAATAAACAACCTACTGTTGACAGATCTAGTACTGAAGCTGAATATCGAAGCATAGCTCTTGTTGCTACTGAAGTTTGTTAGATTAATTTTCTTCTTGGTGAAGTTGATTTTTCTCACCTCATAACTACACTTTGGTATGATAATCTTGGCACCACATATTTTTCTACCAATCCAATCACTTATACTCGCAAAAAACATATTGAGATTGATATTCACTTTGTCAAAGATTTGGTTACTAACAAAGCACTATTTATTCAGCATCTAGCATGTAGTAATCAAATTGTTGATATCATGACCAAGGCTTTATCCTCATTTGATTTTCAATGACTTTGTGGCAAGATCACTGTGACCACTAACAGTGAGCTTTAGAAGGGTTGATAAACATGTGTAGATCTTTCTTTGATCCTACCAGATTACATATGATAAACATGTGCAGATATCTCTATCTTACCAGATTACATATAATTTGTACTTAACATAATCTTGTATCGCATTTGATTTTATTTTTTATAATTTGGTTATTATCTTAATAACTTAGATCCCAAAGACTTGTATAAATATAGTGTAAAGCAATTCATCAGTGTACATAAAAAAGCAATACAATTGCATAATGTTTTTCCCTTTCTCTATTTTATCAGTTATTTTGGTTTCATTTCAAACTGCTAAACAATCTTTACTTTACAATCCATAACATGAGCAGTTTAACTATCTTGCTCTCTCAAATCTCGTCAATATATGCTGCTATGGCATAAGAGGGATATAAATACTTCTATGATACTTTCTTTTAATTATTTGCAATTTTTTTAAAAATAAAGTAATTTCATTGAAACAAAGATATACATACATTGGTTACGTTACATTCTGACTTCATCAATATGCTTTATAAAAAAGGTTTGTTAAGGATATATCACAAACTAACATTAGCATTAGTTGGATGAAGAATCTATAAAGTCTCTATTTCTGGAATCCTGGTCGTTTCTTAACTCTAAGGATTGAAGAGTTGCCTATAAACTAACAGTAGCATTAGTTGGATGAACATCTATAAAGCCTTTATTTCCAATTGTTATTGAAATAGTTACTGTATAGAATAAAGCTAAAAATTTATTAAATGTAGTCTAATCTTGCAAGTTATTTCTACCAGTAGATTACTCCATCTTCTCTCTTTGCATTAGAAATCCTTGAGATTTCTTTCACACGATATTTTATGTACAATATAGGAAAGGTAGATTCTTATCAACTTGATATCTCCTTGGCAAGTTATTTTTATATTGCCTATCTAATTCTCCATATTTTTCCACAACTGAGGAGGGTCCTTCAAATTGTAGAGTCTGGTGATATAAAATCCATTTTGGTGTATAGGAGGAAAAGCTGAAATAAAGATGGTTTGGATCCTCATCTTTAGCTTTGCAAAGAGTGCAAAGTTTAGGCAAATATAAATCTTCCTAATCTGTTAAGGTAGTTAACTTATCTTTAAAAGCAAGTCATAGGGTTGAGGCTGCCTTAGGATAAAATTCCTTAAACCATATTGTCTTAATCGATTTGAACTTGTGGTTTGAGGCTTCAGCAGTCATTTGTAGGATGAGTTTGAAAATTTTCTCGTTACGCTATTACTCTAGATGTCTTCATCTTTTGTATCAGGTTATATAATCTAAAGTTTATGATCAGGTTCACCACCATATTCACTAGCTTCTTCAATCCTTTCTCTACAGTTGTTGAGTCCCTTGAATTTTAAAGAGATTCAAATTATAACCCAACTTGATATTTTGGGAGAATGATCATAAATGAGATTTTCTCTGAGGCAGTCCATGCCTTTCGCTTCCACTACAAACCTCATTTGGGGTGTAGAGGCAATGCCCCCACGATATGGTATAATTTTGAATTAGAAGTAAAATGACGAGACACAATAACGATGTTATAGTCCTTATACACCGTCGTTGTGGTCCCGAATGAAGATATGAGCATTACGGTGATTCAAAACAATATTGTTCAGGTCCGAGTTAAGTGTCTTGTTATCGAGAAAACCAACAGCATTTCATAATATGTATTATATGGGGAAAAACTAACTTTGTACTAGATGAAAATTAGAGGATTAAATAGAAGTAATAGGGGACCATAAAGATATTTCAAATAATAATACCCAAAAGTTAGCACATGTAAGATAAGTACTGGCCTGAATTTTGTATGAATTAGGATCTTGACTTCAATTGTTTTGTCTATTGAGTTTAACAAAAACAAAAACAAAAAGTAATTCTTCTCGATTCTTTCACTATTTGTAGTTCAATAAAATTTAGTACTAATTTAAGTACTAAAGTGTAGATACGAATATACTTTATGCATAATGATTTATTGTTTGTAATATTTTTTAAATTATTTATTAAATAAATTGATATAATTAGTCTAAATGATCATTTTGACTCAACTATTAGTCTCAGCCTCTTCACATTTAAAAATATTTATAGTCATGAAAACTCAGAATATAAGATTTTTAATAATTAGACTTCAATTTTTAGAACTGTTCATGGAATTACGTAAATCCCAGTCAAGTGCCTAATTTTTAAGGTTGTTGAAGCTTATTTTTGCTTTTTAGTTTATTGTTTTGATGTTTATAATATTTGATAAATTATATATTTTAAATAAATTATTTAATAAATAAAAATTTCAAAATTAAGTGATAACTCTAATCTCTTAGTCATTAAATTCAACCTCTTAATATTTAAAATGCTTATAAATTCATGAAAATTCAAACACTATACTTCTAAGAGTGAAATCTATTGTCTCTTAATATT
Organism: Pinacopodium congolense; assembly: GCA_028565735.1. Lineage (NCBI taxonomy): Eukaryota > Viridiplantae > Streptophyta > Magnoliopsida > Malpighiales > Erythroxylaceae > Pinacopodium > Pinacopodium congolense. The sequence continues at coordinate 877 of JAOXYD010048289.1, read as the reverse complement.
TAGAAGTATTGGTAGAATTACATTACTCAAATACATGATATTTTTTTTATAGCTAAAAACCTTTAAAAGGCTCCACCACCTTGATTGATTTTGATTATTCCAAATTTATGATGTAAAGCCAGTGAAGTGAAAGCACCTGGATGGCAGTCCACAGACCTTCTGGATCATGTTTCTAGAAAATTTTCCTGTCCATCAAATTCAAACATCCTAGGGCCCATATGTCTATGTCTATATTACACCGACATATTAGACTCGCTGGTTAGCCTAGGCCCAAACTTGCTATGCTCTTGTCACTTTCGAAGTGGATGAGGCCCATGAAAGATTAAGACCCAAAGGTCAACAAATCTTAAACATCAACAAGTCAACTTCCACCAATCCCGGAAGTTTCTAGCCAGCAATTTTTACGAGTATCAATAATTCATGAATATTTGTAAATTTTAATTAAATCGAACATATCATTTAATTCCTAGTAAATTGACTAGTGACTTTAAGTTGTTGATCTCATTGCAAAGAAGTTGAGATGCTTCACTTTTATGTACATTTTACTTCATATTGCTATTTGGGGTTATTTCTTATGGTTTATATGGCTTTAAGTAGCGCCTTATTCACGTTGATTATGCTGTTGGGAAAAATTGGAATAATGCGGAAAACCCAATATTTCCACCCTTTAAGATCAACTTCGTTAGAAAAATAATGATAGAAATTAAAGAGAATAACACCATAATATAACGTGGAAAACTCCGCGAGGAGAAAAACCACGACCGTTGTCGAAAGACAACCAAGAAAAATATCCACTATGTGAAAAATTGTTACAACTACAAAACAATATTTTTCTCACCCAAACCCAATACCTAAACCTTACACCTCTTATCAAGGC
>JAOXYD010048280.1:0-13434 GCA_028565735.1 Pinacopodium congolense | reverse complement strand
ATGAAGATATTGCAGTGGATGGCGTGACAGACAATGGGGAGAAGTTCATGGAAGAAGGGTTGGGAAGGAGTTACGATATGCAAGATGTTGATATTGACGATTTTGACTATGCCATGAGCAAGATGTCCATCACACCTAAGAACAAGCTTTTGGGTCAACGAATGCAAATGCCTTCAAGGATAAGGCCTTCTACAAGTCCAGAGTCCTTATGAAGAAGACAAGCAGGAGAAAGAAGAAAATAGAAACCTTTTTAAGGCGTTGGCTTATACGTGATAATTTTGGTTTACATCTTGTAGTCAGTTGATGGGGCTTGGGGGCTTGGTAGTTTGTATAAGCTGTTGTAAAATTATTCCCATTTTTTCAGTCCAAGAAAGTAGTGGTGGTAGTAGTAGTATGTTCTGAGTTGGGCTGTAGCATTTCTAAATGTAATTTTAATTTTAAGGCTGTGTCGCCCAAGCTTCAAGAAGCTTTTTTTTTTTTTTTTTTAATCTTTGTTTTGAAAAACAAGCTTCAAGAAGTTATATGCAGCAATTAGAATTGACGAAGAACCCTGTGGACTTAGTGACTTCAAAGCTTCTTTTCTTGCTCAATTCTACGAGCTGTTTGGAAAATGTGTGACTGTTCAGCTCATTGGCTCCAATCATCCATACCCAGAGAGGGTTCCCTCTCTGAAACAAACTTGGTTGTGAAGCTGTGCAAGAAAACAGAGGATTGCGAGTAAAGTCTCTTGAATAAAGACAAAAGAGTTCGTTTTGATTGAACTAAAAAACACTGCATGGACCATACTCTTGTACACATTGTTCACTGACGTTCCGTATCAAATAAGTGATGATCAGTATACGTTTTAGTTAATTTGATATTGTTCATGCGAATAGGGACTGGAGTAAGAGGGAAGCTTGGGAAAGTTGCTCGCTAGGAACAAGGATACGACCATTCCTTCGGTGACGAAAGAAGAAAGTCCAGAGTTCCGCAATCTTATTGGCTAAATTGAGATTGCAGGACCATGATTTTTTTAACCAATTATATTATATATGGAACGTGGCAATACTTAATGTTGGGTAAGTCAGGATTGTTTTAGGTTTTTTTAAAAACCTTTTATAAAAAATGAATAATGTTAAGGTTTGAAGGGTTACTTAAAATGGTGCTTTTTGCTATATTATAAAATACAAATAAGGGTATTTTTGTTAATTTAACAAGTGATGGTCATAGCCATTAATGTCGGCTACCCGTGACAAAATTGGATTGGGTTAATCAAATATACCGAAGTTTGTTGGATTAGTTTACAACTGATAAATTTAATTTCATTTAATAAATTGTAAATAAATTCTAAAAAATTTTATAAAATTTATTAAACACTTGGATTAGTTTTCATTCTTGATTTTGTGAGAAATGTTTGGAACAAATAAATTTTATAAAAAAATTGTAGAATTTATTTACAATTTACAATTTTTATATTTGAAATATAAAAAATTATTCATTTCAAATTTATAATTTAGATTCCAGTGAATTTAAAATAATTAATTTAAGATTTATTAAAATAATTAGTATTTCTAAATGAATTCTACAAACTTAAAAAGCATATTTTTATCTTTCAAAATCACTCTTAATAAACTTTTTGTGTGCTTTTTAAAAACAATTCCAACATTACAAGAATATTATATAAAAACATTGCAACATAAATTATGTTGTATTATAGATAATAATTAATTATATTAATAAATCATAATAATGTATAATTATTATATTATATTATATTATACATAATAATTATGTAATAATTTATAATATAATAACATGTAATTATATTATATATAACAATTACATAATAATTAGATTACATTACAATATTATAATTATAACTATAATTTAATATTATATTACATAAAGGTATAAATTCCAAATTATAATACCATTTATAATATAATATAACATCATTTAATATTATGTTCGTAAATATTTAGTATAGACAATGTGTTTTTAAGCTAATTCTTTCTGCAAAAATATTTTTTTTCTATTTCTTAGAAATTATGTTGGTATAAATGTTAAAAAATTAAAGATACATTATTGTCATTATTTAATTTTATAAAACGTCATTGTTCTGAAATATAGTGTAGAAGGTCAAGAAGAATTCAAGAAATAACTCCTTGAACTAGAAAATCTTCGGATAATCAGACATAGTTCATCTCTTCGTTCTTCTTTTGCTTTTATGGTTAGAGTACATGTTGAGATAGCTCGAAATAAAATAAGAATGCTTGTAAATTATAAAAAATTAAATGATAATGAAGTCTACTATTTAATACATCTTTTTATATTATGGTTTTGAAGAAAGATTATTTTGAATAAAAACCTTTACTTGAGTATTATTAGTTCTAAGTAGAAATCATTTAAGTAATAGGAAGTAGCAAAACTTTTGACAACTTTGATGCGTCTGATACTATTGGGAATGGTATCTTAAAAAAGATTAATTATAATGAATCCAATACAAAAATAAATGAATCACTTTACAGATATCCCTATGATACTTTTATAGATACTAAACAACGTTATCATATAAATGAAAAGGAATTACTAGCTGTAATTAAGAGTTGTCAAAAGTTTTACTACTTCCTATTATCTAAACGATTTCTACTTAGAACTAATAATACTTAAATAAATGCTTTTATTCAAAATAATATTTCTTCCAAACTAGAATATCAAAGATACATTAGATGACAGATTTTATTTGCAGAATATACTTTTGATATTGAAATTGTTAAATTTGATAAAAATATTCTTACAGATTTTTTAACAAGATATGGGCAAAACATTTAGTCTTAAAGAATAGATATTTCAGGCATTAGACCAAATGTCTTATAATATAGATGTATGCCAAGTACAAGCCAAAGATATGCTTAATATTGCCAGTTTTCCTTTAATCTTTAAAGAAGTCTAAAAAATATTTCTCTCCATGGGAAATACATGCCAAACTCAATTAAATACTTACTACTATTATGAGCAAAAGCTTTATGGCTTAATTAATACAGTAAAGATAATTAGGGATACTATTGAGAGTTCATCTTCACAGATGATAATATCTCAGGGTCAACAGCCTAAGTATGTTGGATTGAATAATACTTTTGATAGTATTTCTTTGAGACCAAATATCAGCTAGAATCAGATCACTCAATGAAATATTGTAATAGATAAGTTGGCCAACCAATCAATAGATATATTGACAAATCGCCATCCCGCCATTCAGGCTCATTATCAGATAATGAGATATTTATACTCTCTACCAAATAATGATACCTGTTATATTGATTTCTCTAGAATCTATCCTAGATTAAATTTTTTGTGGGAAGCTCACCCACAAGCTATTAGAGATTGGTATGATTTTATAACTTTCGATACAGTATATCTCAGCAACCTAGAGTTCAGAGAAATTTCATTATTACCTCGATGGATCCAATCACGAGTTTAATATTTTTATTTAAATAATCCCATAATTACTCCTAAAGATACACTGGTTTTAAAATTCCTTTTAATAGGATCAGATTTCTTTGAAGAAGAAAGATATAATGTTTATCATTTTATTACTTTAACCAAAGCTGATCAACTATCTATCACAGTGGATACAAAATTAAGAAAGATTTTTTCTCAATATTTTGAAGTTGACAACCATTATAGAATAGGTCTTGTAATGAGAACTCTAATTATTAGAATGGAAGCAGTCTTTAAAAGAGGGTTCGAACATATGGTGGCAAGACCAACATTCTTCTGTCATGCTCTCACTAGTAATATTCTTCTGTCATGATCTTACTAGCAAAAATGACCCCATTAACAGTAGATAATTATTTAAAGATGAAGATAAGAATGATTGAAAACTAACAAATTAGATCTAGTCCCGAAGCTCAGACTAATTTTTGCCATCTCCACAAACATTCAAACGACATATTCCCCACCTACACTAGTGGAGGACACAGAATTTGAAGTCATGATTTTTAGTGCTTCTAACTAGATAACCAATCAAATGTAAAGGGAATATGAAAATATAAGATATGCTTTATCATTTCTAGATATTATAAGTAGCTTTAAGTTCGGACTTGAAGTCTATGTATGAATATAAATAAAGCCTCCTAGCATATGAAAGAGGCATCTACTACTTTTATGTTTTCTTTCAGTTGTAAATCTTGTTATGAATAAATAAAAAGTTTTCTTTGTGTAGAAAAAATTCTAAGTTCCTTCTTCTTTAAAGATAAAACTCTTCATTCTTCTATATACCTAAGTTACACCTTAAAGTAGGAAACAAAATAAGGTTTTGTTGTTTTATATTGAAGGAACATCAAAAGTAGTTACCTTCTGGAGGTTGGAGCTAAGATGCTCAGTAAAAAACTTGAACAGTTACTCGATAAAACAACAGGCAATCACTCAGGTATGGAAGCTTATTGGACCTTTATCATTAGAAGTTAAGAAACTTGGTAATCTTTTTATAAATCTTTCATTATGACAAGCTATTTTCTTGACAAATTTATGTTTGGATTATTTGATCTTCCCTTAGATTTAGTCACTGATATCGATAACGCTACATTAACTATGTTTGATTATATTTCTAATATTCTTATAAATACAGAAGGATATAAAGATGAAAATTTTTTACGAACTACCTTAGCACTTGATATTATTAATAGTTTAGAGTATATAAGATCTTTTATTCGAACACGTGAATTTAGAAGACAACAATAATGGAACCTATGGCCTCCTCCTTTACAGGATTCTCATGATTGTGAGGAACCACATCCTTAAATGGCCTTAAAAAGTGGTATCAGAGTCATGCCCATTTGTGAGATATGTAGAAATTTACATATCCAGATACGAGAAAAAGAACATAAGATAAAAGTTAATACAAGATATATTAGGATTTATGAACATATGTTTACCAAGCTAAACAAGATTGGATCTTTTGAAGCAACTTTACTTAGGTTTAACTCAATAATTGGTAAAGATACTTATACCAAAACTCATGATAAAAATTGGACTAAATAGTTTATACACTTAGTTGTCTAATCATTATAAGATTTATCTAAATAGAGGATATTAACTATGTCTTATTGGTGTGATGTCTTATAGGTGTGACACTTTTACCTAATTTTTTAACAAAAAAAGGAAATATAGTATATTATGAAATTTAATGGTCATGCCTAAGATTATTATAATAATTTTCTAGAAAAGATATCCCATACAGATATTTCAAAAGATAATAAATCATTTCTCTTAGCAAAACTAGATCAAAAGAGATATTTAATGCTTAGCAAAGAAGCGAAATTACTAATGTACTAGGTATTATTTTTTAAACATTACCATAATTATCATCATTAATGATTGTTCTATTTATGATTTAATCTTAGAACATATCGCTAGAATAGATAAGTTAGTTGAAGAAATTAAAGAAGAAAAAAATTATGAAGATAAATTTAATTATTTATTTTTTGTTAGATGTTATAAAAATCATAGAATACCAATTAGACACAGTTTGGATATAGTAACCCCTCAATATAAAAATTATAAAAATGAATAGATATAAGCACATCTAGATCTAACTAAATATTATCATTAAAAACATCTATTAAATGGAAAAGGAGAAACATCAATAGACAAAAGAGATACATCAATATACAAATTCATACTAAAAAAACAATTAAGGATTAAAAATTGATAATAATTATCTAAAATCCAAAAGACAATATAATATGTTAGTCATAAAATTTTGAGATAGGCTCATTAGAAAAACCTTTATTAGATATTTAGAAAAAAATTAGAAAAACCAAATAATAAAGAAAAATGATAAATAATTTTATTCCTATGGAAAAACATATATTGGATCATATTAATATTTTAAAATCCCCTTCAAATTCTATATAAATGGAACAATTTTATCAAACTTCATATTCAAATATAAAAGAATTACTAGATCAGATATGCCATTTAAACTTAGACAATATAATATAAATTAAATTTGCTATAAAACTAGAACTAGCAATAAATCCTAATCCTAGTATAACAAATATCCCTGGAGTAGTAGAAATCCATCTCCTTGATATCCAATTCAACAATTTAATAGATCTAAAACAGGTTATGCAGGAGTGTCTTTAATAATACGAGATAAACATGGGATGACTCCATTAGAAAAATTAAGAACTGAAGCTATAAATTCCTTTGGAATTTATTTATTTATTGATTGCATACAAAATGTAAAGGAAGCAATAGATAAGTGAGAAATTGCTTTAAGATTAGCTATTATGATTAATAAAATGGATTACGAAGCAACATCTTCATTCTTAGAAAAAACATTAGTTATAATGCACTCAGATTTTGGAAACAACTAGATGATAATAGTAGAAATACAATTTTACATGATGAAAGTATCCCATATATGATAACTAAAGCAGTTGAATCTTTTAAAGTGGAATTTGTAAGAGAAGGAACCTACTTTAAAGAACCAAATACTATAAGCAAATATTTTATAACATAAACATATTACAATTGTGTGATACGTATGAAATACAATAATATGTTTGTTTTTTTCCAAGATTATTAATATCAAATTGATAATCAAGTCCCTAATACTAAAGCTTGTTTAACTATGATTTACTCTAAAGTACTAGACAATTAGGGAAATAAGTTAGAAGCACTATATAGTCCACGAGGAGGAATAGATAATTTAGGGGGGAAAAGTAGCTTTTAAAAAAGATAAACTTAGTGAATGAGTTAGCGATGCTATACTCTATAAATGTAGTTAAGGATTAAAGAAAAGGAATGCTTTATGCTGTTATGATTTAAAGATGCCTACAATGATATGATGTGATAGTCTTTATTATTATTCCAAGATAAAGAAAAAAGGTATAAGAAAAAGAAATATTATAAGAAAAGATATTTAAAAAGACAAAAAGCTCAATATTATGAAAAGAAAACATGATATAAACCTAAGAAACCAATGTTTGGAAGGAATAAAAGGAAAATTTGAAAGATAATAGAATATCAATGTTATTATTGGAAAGAAAAAGGACATTTGGCTAACAAATGCCCAAAAAGTTTTAATAAAAAGAAAATCGAGATAGATTATGATATTGATGAAATGATAACAAAGGGAGAACTTATTCCCATTAATACATTTGAAGATTTTTCATTCGATGAAAGCATTTATATTATTATTGAAACAAAATACAAACAAGACTCAAAATCAGAAGATAAGGGAAATAACTGAAACTCTTGAACCTGTTCAACTGATAATAGATACTTTTGAGTAAGAAGGAGAATATGGACAAGATATTTTAATTGACAGAAAAATGATTAGAAAGATGCAATCATCAATCCATTCCATTAATTCATATAGTGGATTTAATATGACTCTATTTGGAAACTTAGGCATTAAACCTAGAAAATATCATATGTTTATATGGCATTAATTTGTATGATAAGGCTTTAGAGATAAGTTTAACCTCTAATAAAGTAAATATACCATTGTTATCCAAACATGATATTCGTCAAAAACTAGAATAAATACTTAGAAATATTAAAGATAAGATAGGACGGGTTCATATAATATCAATTCAATTAATCGTTCGCTTGAATTTTAGAGAAGGAATTGATAGCCTAATCAATTTAGCAATGATGGATAATAGGATTAAAAATAGAGAAAAAGCCTATCCAGGCATCCTAAGAGGAAATTTATGACATCAAAAACTCATGTTTAGTATCTATTTAAGACAGAGATTTTGATAATACTCTTTACTTAATCCAATATTTCAAAAGAAAAGATATAATGAATGACGATAATAGATCATACTCAATTACTTAAAAGACCTTCCTATACTTTATCTAATACTCATCATACAGAATGTTGTTCAAGTTCAGATACTATTGATTTTCCTAAATTATTTTCTAAAGTAGAAAGAATATACCCCCCTTCCATAACTCAATTAAGAGAAATGGAAGATTCACTTTATTTACAACCCAAACCAAGAATAAATTCTCATATTAGACTTATGCTCTGATTATCTTCTTCGAAGATTAGTGTAAGTAATAGTTAGTGTCATAATGTTTTAACCAAAGCAGTTAGTAGAAACATTGCTAATTATCTTATTAAAGTTTTGACAGTTCAAAATATGCCCCTTATAATATCTTGATAGATACAGGAGGTAGTGGAACCTATATTAATCAAAATTTAACTTATTCTTTATTACAATTCTCATTAGCTGAGCCATATCAATATGTGAACTTTAATAAAGAAATACATCAAATTACATCTACAATCGAAACAAAAATTAAGATAGAAGATAATATCATCCCTACAAGATTATTAGTTGAAAATGAAGGAGGTAATCTTGAAATAATGCTCGGAACTAGTTTTTTGGATCAGGTACATCTATATTAAAGTGCTGAATATGGGATTACATTAATGCATAATGATACAATTATTTACATTTCATGATAATGACTAGTAACTTTAATATTTATATCCCAATATGAATCACCTATAAAGATTACAATGTAGGATATTTTTTAGCTTATATTTATAGTGGAGTGGGATCTTGTTTATGTAAGTCTACTTGCTTCCGTCAGCAATATCATGAAACTTTGAAAGCTATTACAGGCTTTGATATTTCAAATCTCATCTTGCTACAAGTATTAGCCAACCTTAGATATTATTTAGATCATTTTTAGTTAAATGACCCCTTTTTTATTTCTATGATACTGGTATTGATATTTTAGTTGGTAATAATTTCTTGCAATTATTCCATAAAATGATTTTTGATACCCTTAAAACTCAAATTCACTTTTAAACTCCTTGTATTCATTGGATTGTTGTTAATTGTCTTAAACATGCTTATGTTTGGCATGCACCTATTCTTTCAAACCCTGCACAATCTAGTGTGGTGGAATATGTTACAAAGAAAATTCACTTTTTCTTAAAGGACCATTACTCAAAATTGAAAATATGATAGATCATAAAACTAGATAGATTAAACAAATGAAAGATAGTTTAGAAATAGTAAAATAAAAGATAAAATGAAATTATTCTGATAATCCTCTACAATTTTGGGATAGAAATAAAACAGAAACTAAATTAGAAATGATAGATAAGCAAAACATTATTAAAGTCACTACTATGAGATATAGTAAGAGGAATTCAAGAAACATCTCCTTGAACTAGAAAATCTTTAGATAATTAGACCTAGTTCATTTCTCCATTCTTCTCATGACTTTATGGTTAGAGGATATGCTGAGATCATTCGAAATAAAGCAAGAATGATTGTAAATTATAAAAAAAATTAAATGATAATACTATATTTGGTGGATACTTTTTATCACATAAAGAAACATTAATTATTCTAACTCGAGAACAAAATTTATTTTCAAAATTTGATTGTAAGAGTGGTTTTGGGAAAATTAAAATGCATAAAGATAGTATTCCTTCTCAAGGACATTATAAATGGCTTATTATGCCTTTTGGGTTAAAAAATATTCCTTAGATATTTCAAAGGAAAATAGATAATATATTTAGATATTATAATTTTATTTATGTTTATATTGATAATGTATTGATTACCAATGATAATATTGCACAACATATAACTCATTTGGATAAATTTATAGATTTAGGTTATCAGCATAGACAGGCTTTATCAGAGAAAAAGGTTATGATAGATCAATTTGAAATAGAATTTTTGGGTACCAAAATTGATGGAAATGGAATCAAATTACAACTACATATTATAGAAAAGATTTCATAATTTCTAGAGAAACGTGTGAAAGCAAGTTCATAGTTTTTTAGGTGTTCTTAATTGTATATATATTTTTATTAAAAATCTGGCTGAAATAAGGAAACCCTTTTAAATATTATTAAAGAAAGATCAAAGATTTGAATTTTCACCTTATTGATTGATCAAGTTAAAAAGATAAAGAATTATGTACTTTTTTACCTAAATTATCTTTACCTTCATATACTAATGATCTTATACTTGAAACTAATACATCTAATACTATTTGGAGTGGTGTGATAAAAAAAGATTGATTATAATAATGCATCTAATACAAAAATAAATGAATCAATTTGCAGATATGCTTTTAGTACTTTTACACATACTCAACAAAGATATCATATAAATAAAAAGGAATTACTTGCTGTAGTCAAGAGATGTCAAAAGTTTTACTATTTCCTATTACCTAAATGATTTCTACTCATAACTAATAACACTCAAGTAAAGGCTTTTATTCAAAATAATCTTGCTTCAAAACTAGAATATAAAAGTTATATTAGATGGCAAACTTTGTCAGCATAATATACTTTTGATATTGAGATTTTAAAATATTATAAAAATAATTGTACAAATTTCTTAACAAGAGATGGATAAGACATTAGGTCTTAAAGAATAGATATTTTAGACGTTGGACTAAACATCTGAAAATATAAATGTGTTCCAAGAATAAGCCAAGGATATATTTAATATTGCCAAATTTCCTTCAATCTCTAAAGAAGTCTTAGAAGTTTTGCTTTCAATGAGAATTGTATAGCAAACTCAATTAAATACTTACCACTATTATGAGCAAAAACTATATGGCTTTATCAATATAGCCAAGATAATTGAGGATACTCCTCTACTCAAAGTTCATATTCACAAATGAGAACATCTCAGGGTTAAAAACTTAAGCATACTAGATTAAATAATATTTCTTTGAGATCGGATATCAATCAGAATCAGGCCACTCAGTAAAATATTGTAATAAATAAGTTCATTAACCAGCCAATAGATACATTAGCAAATTGTCATCCTGATATTCAGGCTCATTACTAGATAATGAGATATTTATACTCCCTACCAAATAACAATACTTGTTATATTGATTTCTCTGGAATCTATCTTAGATTAAACTTTTTGTAGGGTGCTCATCTGCAAGCTATTAGAGATTGGTATGATTTCGAAGCTATCAATACAATATATCTTAGTATCCTAGAGTTCAGAGAAATTTCATTACTTCTTAGATGAACCTAATCAGGAGTTCAAAATTTTTTTTATCTAAATAATCCCACAATTACTCCTAAAGACACATTTTAAATTTCTTTCAGCAGCACTAGATTTCTTTAAAGGAGAAAGATATGATGCTTATCATTTTATTACTTTAACCAAAGTTGATCAGTTATCCATCATAATGGACACAAAATTAAGAAAAACTTTTCTCAACATTTTGATGTTGACACCTATTATAGATGAGATCTTGGAATGAAAATTCTGCTTACTAATATAGAAGTAGCCTTCAAAAGAAGGTTTCGAACGTATAATGGCAGAGTAATTATTCTTATATCATGATGTCACAAGCAAAGAGGACCTCATTATTTAAAGATGAAGATAAGAATGATTGAAAGCATCAAATTAGATCGAGTCCTAAATCTCTCTCTTTTTTCATTATCCCCCCTTATTAGCCTTATGGCACCCAAGAGAGGGGATGAATTAGGTATTTAAAACTTTTTTGCAGAATTAAAACACTTTAAACACCTTAAACTAAATTTAATTAAAAGCAATCTCTAAAGAAAAATTCAAACCAAAAGGAATATTATGCTTATGCCAATATCAAACAAAGTCAACCAACAATTATGTAAACAGAAATTCACAAGAGTAAAAGAGATAAGGAAGAGAAAGAATACTAAGATTTATAGAAGTTCGCCTACCTCAAAGATAGACTACTTCCTCTCTCCAACTACTTGTTGAAAATTCACTAATAACTAATCTTACTTTAATTGGGCGAAGAGTAACCCATACAACAATCTTGGTTCAAGGCTAAGAATAACCTTTACCAATCTTGATTCAAGGCCAAGAGAAACTTATACCAATCTTATTCTAAGATCAAGAGAAATCTATATAACAATCTTGAATTCTAGGGGACAAGAGGAACTCACTAATCTTACTTTCCAATGAGTGAAGAGTAACCCATACAACATAATAAAATTATAAAATTTTTATCCCACATGGATAGCTCCTAAACCAAGCTCCCTTAAGCTTCAACATAAGCCTATATAGCTTCTTGAACCTTGATCAAAATCAATACAAGATAAGGGCTTAAATGTAACAAATGCAATATGGAATGTCAATGCACAATTAAGGCCTAATTTGATCCAATTCACAATCAATTAGTAATGTAATTTAAATCTTGATTTCTACAGGCCAAGAATAACCTAACAACTCTATTTTAAATGGCAAAGAGCAGCCAATAACACAACAACAATTAATAAAAATTAATTCCCCCAAATTATGTAACCAAATAAACCTTCAATGGTGTTTCACTAAACCACATGTAATAAAACCAATTATGAAAGTTCTAGAGGTAAACCAAAATTATAACAAGCCTTCTAAAACATCAATAGGTCATAAACAATCAGATTGAAACACTAAAAACGTGATTAATGCATTCAAAAATTAGATTCAACCTATATGAACATAAGCTGTCAAATATATATACAGTCTTAAAGTTCCAGCTTGTAAACACATGAATTTAATCAATCAAATGATACAAATTAAATTCAAGAAACCTACTACAACATCAATTTATATGTTAATAATAAATTTCAGTAGATAACACAATTTTAGCACATCAAATAGATGATCTAAATCAAGCACAAAACTAGAATGCTCAAACCTGGATAGCTTTGAGAAACCTGCAAAAATTAAGCTCTAACAAACAATATAATCACTCAAGAATTGAAAAAAAAAACTGGAAATCTCCTATCACTTTAACAAAATTGAAAACATCAAATTTGAAGTTCTAAAAATTGATTAAAACTCAAAATCGAAGTCAATAACGAAGCTGCAGAGAAAACATGTCAGTTTGTACAGTCTGTGTTCTTTGAGCTCAAACACACGATTTGAGTGCTTAAAAATTGAAGTAAAAGATTCTATGCACTCTTAACCTTAAAAAAATCTTTTGTAGTAATTTTAAATTAGTAAAAATAGTTTCGCAAGATCAAAATTGAAGAACACAGAAGTTCAAAAAAGTTCAATGAAAACAGAGACAATTTTGGTATGTTGATCTTTGAAAGCTCAATTCAAATGAAATAATGAATCAAAAATTCAACTAAAAAACTTCTGAGATTCATCTAGGTATAAAATAACAGAAAACACAAAATTTTCAGTACAAGAAACTGATTTAAAACACAAAAATATGAATTGAATAAAGGCTGTACAAAAAATAAAGAAAGCTTTGAATATTTGAATGATTTGATCTTGTAATTCGTTTTCAGAGAATCTAAACTTGTTAAATCTGTTTATGAAGGATATATATAGTGTTGAGAGAGATTTGGAGTCATTAGAAATAAAAACTAGCCGTTTGGAAGGTTAAAAAGTTATTAAGTCTGAAACCCCAAAACTAACCATTAGATTCTGACCCTTCAATGGTGCCCTCTAG
>JAOXYD010048269.1:0-13434 GCA_028565735.1 Pinacopodium congolense | reverse complement strand
GTTAACACACACAAACAATACTTAAAACACCTAAAAATAACCTAGAAACATAGTATAAAACACACTTATCAGTCCAACTTCTAGGACAAAAAGAAACGTGATTAAGAAAGGAATGAAAAAGTTTAAATGGTGAGCACAAAACCCTAGGAGAGAAGAAGGCAAAAATAAATAAAAAAGCTCTCCTTGCTTATAGGTGGTGGCATCATAAATATGTATAAAAGCTTTCCAAGCTAGGAACTTTTAAAAGGGAGTAGACAATAGCTTATGTAAATGGGAGGGGAGCTTGCTTTCAAAGGAGCTTTCTTAGAAGTGACAGTAAAGAGGAGTGGGGCTCTCCTTGGGAAGTCGGCAACAATATGTTTTTAAGGCCATTCACTTGGGTTTTAACTTTTTTTGCATCGTTTATTCATTTTATTCTTATTTTTTATTAGATTTCGTTGTTTTTTCAATTTTCAAATGGTTTATTTATATATTTCCCAATGATTTAACATTTAGCTCAATAGTTTATTGCTTTTCTAAGATGTAATGTTTGGGTTGTCATTTATAAGTTTCATAGTTTTAATCTCTTGATATTGTGTGAAACTATGTCTATATATAAATGAATGGAGCTTTTTATTCTAAATTTTCCAACATCAGTTTTGTTTAATTAAGTATGGATTGTATTCATTTAATCTTTGTTTCGGATAATTTAATTATGTGTGGCTAAATTCTTAAGGGCTTGAAGGTATAAGAGGGATAATTAATTGGGAGAATGTGATTGTGTTTGGATTGATTTGGTGCTTTTAAGCTTAGGTTGGTTTGGTACTTTGGTTAAATGATAGGAATTAGTTATTATCTTTAGGCTTGATCACCCTTTAGGTAATTTCCTAATTTAAATGCTAGGATTGAGCATATGATACGTAATTGTCCTTAGTGATTTCCAAAAGTAGCAATATGTTAGTTATATTTGTTAGGATACTTAACCTAGTCTATAGCTCCATACCTTTAGGTTACACTTTCCGAGTTTGTGTGTTAGTGGCCTAAATTAGTCATTCCTTAGTTCCTAATGTTTCTTTACTATTAAATCTAAAGAAGTCATTCCTTAGTTCCTAATGTTTCTTTACTATTAAATCTAAAGATCTTGTTCTAAGTTATAGTGAAGATAGGAGCATTTCTAAAGCTTGTTAGATTTACTTAAGTTAGAGGAACTAGGGGTTTGAGAGCTTGTTCGAACCTATAGGCTAGGACCTTGGCTAGAACACCTTTTATCTAAATTTCAGGATCAATATTTATTCTAGAATCTAAATGATACCTTCTGCCCATTTCTTTATTATTTTTAGTAGTCTTATCATCTTTTGCTTTGTGTTTTTCCTTTTTATTATTTTTACATCTTAGTTATGATAGTTTTCTTTGCATTTATGAGTTTTCATTTGTGCTTTTCTTTATAACATTAGAAATAACAGTACCCTTTAGCTCTCTGTAGATTTGACCCTAGCTCACCCTATTATATAGTAAGGTTTAGTCAAGTTTATTATTTGATAGTTAGTGACATGCTATCCCTTTGAATGAGATTTGGTTATTTATGTTATTGTATGAGCTTTAAAGAAAGAGTTAGTGTGCATGTTCAATTTTGTTACATTTGTTGCATTATTTTGAGCCCTTTAAGTGTGTTTTTAAATCAAGAAAATATTTAAGATTGAGTGTGTATGAGTTCTACTTAAAATATTGATTCTAGGAGCTTGATTTTGGGAATAAAAATTATTATGATTGGTTTGTCAGCAAGGTGTACTCTTCACCTATTATAAAGGAAGATTTTAATGAGTTCCTCTTTATTGACTTTAAATAAGATCGTATTTGGGTTACTCTTTATATTTTGGTTACTTTTCACCTTTACATAAGATTATATGGTTGCTCTTCACCTATTTTATGAAAAGAACATTGTTGTAAGGGTTCCTCTTTACCTCAAAGAAGATTTGTTATAGTGAAATTCCAATATTTGTGTTAGGAGAGGACATAGGTTAAAGTAGGTTAGCCAAACCTCTATAAAAATATTGGTGTATCCTTCTCTTCCTTTCCTTTTAAGTTTATGGACTTCTATTGGTTTTCTAAATTGGTTGAATTTGATTTATTATCATTAAATTAGCATATCATTTCATTTTGGTTGAATATTAGTTTAGGGATTGCATTTCGATGAAAACTGGTTTAGGTGACTTAGGTTGTTAGGTTAGAGAAAATTTTGAAACACTCAATTCACCCACTCTTAGGTGTTATAGGGCTTATAAAATAGTTGTCTAATTTAGTTATCACTCTAATTTGAAATTTCTAAATGATCACATGCTAATTGACTTAGTAATTATAGATCCCCATGGGAATGATCTTTAAACTCTTATTTTTTATATTACTTGTTGACGGGGTACACTTATCTATGGTCTTAGGATAGATTAGATATAAATTATTATTAGTAAACAAACCTAAAATAAGTTTTTATTGCCATTTCTGAGGATCTTTTCTAATAATATTAGGAATAAACTCTAAAATTTTTTATGTTACTTATGTTTACATTCTTTGTTAATTTTTTCATTATTTTTTAGTTTCCTTTGTTTGAATGTTGTTTTTATATTCACTATTTTTTTTGTATACACACTTGTGGTCAAAAGTTTGAGTAATTGATATTTGATCCTAGGTTAGCAAAGGCTATACATAGGTTGAGAAAAGAAACCTAAGCAAGTATAAGGGGGAGGATAAATCTACCTATATAGAGTAAATTGAGATAGGAGGTGGAGTTCCAGATATGAAGGATTAAGAAGATGTTGTGTTACCTAATCTGAAAGAAAGAAGAGAGCTTACTATGATGGACTTAATGAAAATAAGATCCAATTGACGAGGAGGAGATCCTTGGGCTCTTTGTAGATCTTAATGTGCTACTAGCAAAGTTAGGATCATATATCCTTAAAAACTAAAAAGTTTTGATTTGGACAAACAATTCAAGAGATTTTTAAAAAGGCTTTTAAGAAGTTATACATTAACATCCCATTTTTATAATTACTAGCTCAGATGCCTAACTATATGAAGTTATTCAAAGACATTTTATCGAATAAAAGGAAGCTAGAAGAGTACATAACTATAGAGCTCAATGAAGAGTAATCCACCATTTTATTGAGGAAATTACGACCTAAGTTTAAAGATCCAAGGTGTTTTACTATCCGTTGTACTATTGGTAACTTATAAATAAATAAGGCTTTAATGGAACTTAGAGCTAGTATTAATTTCAAGCATTAATTTAATACCTCTATCTATTTTCAAAAAGCTAGGATTGAAGGAATTACAACCTATCACTATCTTATTATAGCTTGGAGATAGCTCCTTCACTTATCTAAGGGGAATCATAGAAGATGCTCTCATGAAGGTCGATAAGTTTATTTTCCCCCTAGGTTTCCTTGTTGTAAGTCCTAAAATTACTTAAGAGAGGGTTTGGATTCAGTGTCTTAAAAACTATTCCTAATCTAAAATTTTAAGCCACTTTAAAACAAGTCAAACTAGGAAAGGTTCCTAATCCAAAACTCACGTAAAAATGATATGTAAATGATGTGAGCCATTTTTTGCAATATAAATAATTCAATTTACAAATATATACAGATGAATATTCTACATAACTGAGAATGATATAAAGAAAAATCAATCACACTTTCAACTTCTGAATATTAAACAATATTATAAGGTTAAACTAATGTTACAATTATTAATGTTATAAGATTAAATCAATAATGAATCAATAATAGCTCAAAGAGAATAATAAAAAACAAGACATCGAAATTTATAGTGGTTTAGCAACAATAATGTTGTCTTATACACTCCCAACGCACTTGATGTTGAATTTCTCACTATCGTGATGTATTAACTTATAATTATCTTCAATGGATAAAAAGTAACTCTTACAAATCAAAATTTTCTATCTAATATATGAAGAGAATACTCTTATGAATCTTTTTATAGGAAAAGAGGAGCCCTAAAAAATCTTTTTAGAGGTAAAGAGGATCCTTTATAAAACCAAATAACTGATCAATTGAAAAACCCCTTTCGAAATTACCGAAATACACCTATAGAGGTGTTTTATTAGAAGCAAAATAAATTAAGGGCTCTTATTTATCTAAAAATGAAATATATAAGGATCTTCTATAAATCTTAGTAAAATAGAATATGAGGATTCAACGGCCCAAAAAACTGATTTGGAACAGTAATAATGAATTGAATAAGCTAAAATGCAAAAATCAGTAAATTAGAGTGATTATGGTTTATGAAACAAAACTAACTAGAGGTGTAATCTGACCAAGAAAATCATAATAAAACCTATTAGAGGGTTAGAAAATAGAAAAGAACTAATTAAACACAAAAACTTATATGAAAATTAAGCAAATAGGATTGAATATGAATCTATAATAATATTAGGCAATTTTGTCTATAATACCTTGTAAAAGTAAAATCCTAATTAAGAGATGTATTGAAATGATAAATATCAACTTAGGACACCTCTAAGACCTCAAAGAATCAAATAATAATAAAATAAAATGATGAGCTCGTCGTAAGCTACCAAATAATAAATTTACCTAACCTACCTAGCTAAGTAGCTAGGTTGAGTTAAGGTCGATCCCATAAAGAGCTAGGGTATGCTGAAGCTATTCTAATGTTGCTTAAAAAGGAAAATAAAAAGAATAGAAAACCACTAGATACGAAAACACTAAACTAAATACTAAAGACAATTAACAAAACAGAAGAAAACAAACAAGAAATAAATAACAAATACGAAAAGCTAGGTGGAAGATAAATCTAGGATTCTGGACTTATAATTGATCCTTAAAATAGATAAGTTGCGATTAGTCTAAGATGCTAGCTTATAGGTTCGAATAAGCTCTCAAACTCTCAATTCCTCCAAATTTAGATAAGTCTTATACGATGGAAAATCTATCCCTAACCACGAGGCAACCTAGAATAAGCTTTCTAGATTTAAAGACGAGATAATATTAATAACTAGGGAATGACTAACCTAAGCCATAATATCGCAAGCTTGGATTGTGTAACTTAGAGAATTGTAATCCTAGACTAGTTGGTTAAGTGTCTATACAAATCCGACTAGCCTATTGCCACTTATAGAAATCGCTAAGGACAATTACGTATCACATGACTCAATCCTAGCAATTTCAACTAAGAATTACACATAAGGTAGCTAATCCTAAGCATTAATTCCTAATTCATGACATTTATGCAGATTCCCAATTAAATCCTAACCTAAATCACAAAACCCATTTAATTTATAGTGAATTCTCACAATTATTCATCCAAAATTCCATCATTAACTTCTAATCCACGACTAAACCTGCTAAATATTACTAAAATAATTAGAACAATAGTTTAAAAAATCTAATAACATAATAAAATAAATAAAGTAAAGGCTTGAAAAATAAATAAAACACTAGAAAATAACAAACCTAAAGCTAGAAAATTAAGAACAACACTCAAATTAACAAGAATAAAGCATTCCATTAACAAAGAATAATAAAAAAGGTTCAACGAAAATGATTAAACAAAATACACCAAAACAACTAATATTTAAAGACTAAAACACGACATGAAAAGAACAATAACACAAGAAATGGAAAATACAAACAAAATGATGTAAATAACAAAATAACTAAATAAAGAGAAAAAAAAAGAAACAAAGAAAAGGAAGAAGTGTGGACGACCCTTCTAAGGAAAACAAGAAAAATAATGAAGCCTCTCCCCCTTGAAATGTTTTTTCCGTTTATATATATGTGTGTGGAGAGCTTTTAGGGTTTTTCTCTTGCTTTTTGGATAAGATGTCATTTTGGTGTAGGCTTTTATGAAGCTTTCTCGGTTCAACTCTCTTTTGATATTTGTTGAATTTGTTTTGACTATGGTTAACCATTGTTTTATCCTTTTGACTTATTTTGACCGAACTCTCTATAGATTTATAAAGGTTGGCTCATTGACCTTTGTTTCGTCTTCTTCTCTTGGAGCGTGACTTCATTGTTTTGGTGTTTGACCCTTTTAAGCTTACTTAAGAAAAGCCATTTCTCAAGTATCTCCAAGCCTTATAAGCCTTGAGTCTTTGTTTTATTTTTCACATTGGAATGCGTGTTTTCCTAGTTATGGAAGGTGAATATTGCCATGCTTAAGCCTTCTCTCCTTTGTAATTTGCATGGTCTCTTTAATGAAAGTCTTTTACTCCAATTTTGTCAAACATCTTCTAAACTCCTTCTTTTTAATATGTTTTTATGTTCAATAATAAAATCTACATCCAAACTCAAATAAAACACAAAGTAATTATTTAAACACAAAAATAAGATTGAATTTACATTAAAAGGGGTATGAAAATATAAGATACTTCAATCCTATCACAAAAGTTCCATAAGAACAGATAAATGCAGTCTTTCTCCTTATCCTCTAAAGTTACAAGAATTTACAAACATGCAAATATGCACTATGTTAACCTAAAGCACAATGAAATCTATGCCTACCAATGTCTTTGTCACTTTATTAATGAATAGTAAAGTAAAATGATCCTTATAAGTGGAATTATTAAATTTTCTATGATCAACCACATTAGCCATCCAATGACTCCTCTTGTGGCTTTTAACTCATTTTTCTCATTTTGTGTGATAGTAGTTCCTTCTTCTTTGGATACCACTTAAATTGGCTAATCAATGTAGAATTAGAGATAGGATAAATGATATGTTCATCTAGGAGCTTCACTATTTCATTCTTAACCACTTCCATCTTTTTTTATTCAGTTTACATTGTGGTTGCACTAAAATTTTTTCTCTCTTCTTCGATGAAAATTTTATGAGTGCAATTTAAGAGATATAAACCTTTGATCTCAACTATGGTTGAACCTAATGTTATTTTAATACTCTTAACAATCTATCCTCTAAACTATCAGTTAATAATGATTAAATAATAACATGTAAGTTTGATGGAGGGTTTAGAAAGGCAAACTTTAAATGAGAAGGAAGAGGCCTGAGCTCAAGTGAAGAGGGCTCGAGCTCAAGTGAAGGGGGCTCCTTTATAGATGTTTTGGAAAGGGTTTAAGTGGTATTTATAAAGATTCATACTTCCTAGACTATACCCAATTTAATGACTCCTTCCCAACTTCTGCCTTTCTTAACACTTAGCCTTATCCTCATTTAATTCTAAAGATTGTCGATGAGTCAAAGCTTTTTGCAAAGGATCATAATAAAGGATGACAAAAGGATTCAACTGTATGGGGCTAACGTCAACAAAATTGCATGAGTGAAAATTAGAAGGATGCTTAATTGCTCTAAACACATAAAAACAATTGTCTCATCTTGAAGCCTAATAATAAGTTTTCCTTGTTGAACATCTTTAGGTACCCTGGTCGTAGCCATGAATAATCATCCTAAAATGATGGGAATCTTACTATCTTCTTCAATATCTAACACAAAGAAAATAATGCAAAATTTTAAATTTTGAATTTTAAATAGCACATCCTCAATGACTCCTTTAGGATAAGTGACAATACGATTGAATATCTGCAGAAAAATTATGGTGATTTTAGGTACATCTAATCCTAGCTTCTTGAAAAAATATATGGGCATTAAATTAACATTAGCTCCTAAATCCTTCCACTATCTATTTATAAGTTAATTATTGTACAAGGAATGGTGAAACTATTAAGATGCTTAAGCTTTAGACGTAACTTTTTAAGAAAGATAGTAGAACATTCTACATTAAGATTAATAGTATTATAGTCCTACAACTTCATCTTCTTTGAAATAAATTTCCTTTAAAAACTTTGCATAAGTAGAAAATGGGATATTAATGTGAAATTTCTTAAATATCTTTATAAACTTATCAAATTGCTTATCCATGTTTGAATTTTAACTTTTAAAGGTATCATAGGCTTTTAAGGTTGAATAATTGAATCAGCAAAGAACCTAGGTGATTTTATTCTCTCAACTTTCCTCTCTTCTTTTATACTCTCCACCACTTTCCCATCACTCTTCTTTTCTATTTTCTTATTCTTCCTATCTTCACCTACACTCTACTTCCTTACCACTTCTCAAGGTGATTACCTTAACATAGTTTTTAGGATCAGGCTTGGTAGTGTCAGGTAACTGATCGGATGACCTCTCTCGGATAAGGCTTACTAACTACCTCACTCGATTTCCTAATTCTCTAAATTGATTTTGCATTTCTTTCTTACTCTCTTGGATATAATTAAACAAGGTCCCCTTTAGACTAGATTTCTTTTATGCATGTGGGTTGGTTCCAAAACCAGCTAGTGGGTTTCTTTATAATTTGGATTATTTATATTAGTAGTTTTTCTTATTTCTCTATGAAATATTAGGTTGGTTTCTCCTACCAGAATTGTTAGAATACGAGTCTCCTAATTGCCTATTATAATCTCCTAAATACCGGTCTTATTCAGGGTCATGAGAAAAGGAGCCTCCTACTTGACAACCTATAGATCAATGATAGCTGTTACCCTAACTCTCACTTACTACTGGACCTCTAAAAGCAATATTGCCAACGTGTCTTCCTAAATCCTCCAATTGCTTACTAAATACTAAAATTTGAGCTATTAAAATTTTTATATGATTAATTTCTTGAGCTCCTAATGGTTCCCAAGGTGACAATTAGAATTGTATTGTAAGTTATTGGTTTCCACCTCATTAATCAACTTATATGCTTCATCCAAGTAGAAATAATTTACATTAGACTCACACCTTGTACTCATTATACTATAGCTCTTAGAAAGGATCTCTCTAAATTTCTTCCAAGCCTCATATAAACTTTCATTCTCATATTACATAAAAGGGTACATCTGATTTTTCAATTTTACAATCTTGGGGGGTGGAAAGAATTTTACTAAGAAAACATTCATAAGGTCATTCCACATAATTATGGAAGCAAGTTAAAAAGAATTTAACTAAGCTTTATCTTTGTCCCAGCGAGAGAAAGGGAATAGCTTAATGGTATCACCTAAAACCCCCTAACTTCTAAAGATATCACAAATATCTATGAAATTTTGCAAATTGTCATTGGGGTCTTTTAAAGAAGAACAACTAAACTATGAAGAACTTATCATGGAAAGAATCTCATGAGGAATTTCAAATTCATCAGAGTCTATCTTAGGCCCAATAATGCTATCCATAAGTCTAACCCTATTTATTATAACCAATTCAATCATGGTTATTTATGAGGTCATGCAACAAGGTGCTCATGATGTTTCATTTCTAAACGATTAGTTTCTAATTGACCTTCACTAGATGTGGTAGCTTGAGATTTTTTCTTTGGCCTATGAAAGTTATGCTCAATTTCCAAATTAAAGTCAAGTTTAGGGCTTTTGACCATGATTCTGCATAAAAAATTAAGAAAATAGAGCCAGATACTAACTAAACAAGGGAAATACATCAAGTAGAAAAAATTTCACAAAGCAATATAAACATATATTTTTTAAAAAAAAAGCAATATAAACATTGTAAAGAACTCTACAATAATTGACACCAATTTTTTCTTAGTATCACTAGTTATGCTAAACTAGCAACGACTCTAAAAAATTATTGTTTTATGGTCTAAGTTACTCAAATTAATTCAATTTCAAATGAAAACACAATTTTAAAACTCGTCTCAAGAACAATCTATTAGCAAGTGCACTGATCAACAAGTAGTATAATGGATTCTAAACGAGTTTGTAATGTGTATCATATAGGAAAAAATGTTATAACTACTAGGTCACTAAGATTACAACTATATAAAGGGCTCTAATTAATTGATATTAAGATTAAAACAAAACTAAATTAAACTAAAGAGCCAATTAATGTAAAAGAGATTAAGATTGCTTTTAAAGATTACCTAATTGCAACAAATAACTGAGGTTCAACTTTTCACTAATTTAAATTAGATTCTAAAGTTTATGATGCCTATCTAGGGTATCGTTTTGAAATCAAGATAAAGTTATAGTTAAGATAGTACTTTATCTCTGTCGATCATATCCTATGGTTTGGTCCACTCACATATTAGATAATAGGCCTAAAGAAAAAGAAGTTTAATCTCAATATCCCTTAATTCTAGATTAACACCCTCATGAGTAACCCAATTTTGGTTGTGCATTGAATTAAATAATGTCATTGATCGACTTTTCCAACAAGTAAGATAGATTTTTTGAATCCTAAGTTATCTACTGGCTTTATTCTAAGTGTTCAACTTAAAAGAAATGTATTTTAGCTTTCAATAAAAAAAGATATACTAAAAAACATGCATATGAACTGAATTAAACCATTTACAAGCCTATCCTTAGCTAAAAACCAAGTTAGTCACTCATTTGAATAAAATAACACAAGATGAACAACTTAAATAACACGTCTTTGATAATATAGATTAAAAAGAGAGATATATCAAAGATAAGAGTTTAGAAAGCACCAATTTAAGCTTCGAACATGCTCTTAACTCTCAGTCATGAGTATAGATTTTTGTAATCTCTAGAAACAACTCAATTCTTCAAAATAAAAGGGTACAATCAATGAACAAACTAAAAATCTAAGATAGAGCGAGAGATACTTTAAAGCTCCATGAAAACTAATGATTTTCTACTTCTAAAACTTGTTTTTTTTTTCTTTAAAGCTACTTCTATATATAGGGATGATGTCTGTTATAACATGGAGTAAGTAGGGTCTAAATTGATAGAAAATTTTTAAAAAACCGACTTGAAACTATGTTTATAATGATCAAAAGCTCTTAAAATTGATGACCAATAGCACCGTTTATATTGACTATTTATCTCTCTTAGAAATAGCTACTTCTATGCGAGTTTGGTAGGGAACAACAATGGTTAAAGATAGAACACTATTGACCTCCGGAAATTGCTTCTTCTTTGAATTTTTTGTACAATTCTTCAATCTACCACATCTTCCTACAAATTAAACATGTAAAAACATAAATTTAATTTTTAAACACCAAAATAGGGGTAAATACATGACAAATAACATCTAAAAATTTATTAAATTATACCCTTAACAATACCAAAGCTGAGGATAGGAGTAAGCATACTTGGAAACAAGACATTAAGGATAGAACTATTAAGACTTAATTAGATTTTTTTTTCTAGATCAGAATGCTAACTCCTGTGTGTTATAATGTGCTAAAAATTTGAAAGGAAGGAGCTTCTATATGGGAGAATTCTATAATCAATTTCTTTATAAGCAAGTGACTAGTTTACACAATGATGGTTCCATGGTAGGAATTTTTATAATGGTAGAGTGATCACGGCAGGAATTTTGAATGGGTAGAGTGAGAAGATGTAACTTCTCTCTACACAGGTTTACTCTTCCACCTTGCCTGCTTTCATGATCTACTTCCTTGTCCTACTTTCTATCCGATTACTTAAGCACTCTTGTTTACTCCTTTTCTTTATTTTGATTTGGTTGTCTTCTTTTTTCCTTCATCCTTCCTTCTCTCTCCCTCTTTTTTTGCCTTTGTCTACAACTAAATTTCAAACTATATTCCCACATATTTTTCCTTTCATCCATTAATGCTTCCTTCTTACCCCTCCCTCCTTTCTGTTTTAATTATGGTTCTTGATCCAAGGAAGGTACACTTGTGCAAACTAAGGTTACTAATCTCTCCTAAGGTTGTGACTTTGATGGTGCAACAAAGCCTCAAGATAAGCATTGGAATGTATATCTCCATATAAAGGCTCAAAAAATCTATAAAGAAAACTATGTACCCAAAAAATAAATGCTCATATACTATAAAGTTGTTGGGGATGATCCAAAACTCTCCAAGCTTTAATACATTCCTCTTGAGGATAAAGATGGATCTTACATTGTTTCCCTGTCATTTGATATCCTAAAACAGGGATCTATAACTTGTGTGGACACCTATTTTGGCTCCTTTATAGATCGTAAAAGTCTTTACTAAGACATACACAGATGGGAATCAGCGAACTAAAGTAGGTTTGGGCTAATTGAAGTAATCCTTAATTCTCAAGATCTATTCCTATTCCATTCCTCATCTTAATAGTTGGCAAGGAAGGTTTTTGAAGAGGGACCTTGGAAAGTACAAAACAAGCCATTATTCATACAAAATTGGAAGTTGAGTTTACTTTAAACACATTCCAATACAAATCAACTTTCACAACATAGCCCTTAAATTTTTGACCATATGGCTAAACTCCATTGCCAACATCATTGGAACACCTTTACTTTTGGAAGAATTCCCTGCTTCAGTCAAAATGCGAGGATATGTTCAATTATGCATGGAAACTGAATTAAACCAAGAATTGTGGGACGTCATACCATTCATATTGCTATTATATAATGATATTCTAACCTAAGATTAAGTAGTGGTGAGTTATCAATGGATTCCATCCTTGAATTCCAAAGGTAAAGAGTAGAGGCCTATTGGGAGGGAGTTTTAAATAGGACAATATTGGGGGATAATGGGAATGCAACATAATGATAGTGGCAAAGAAGCTAAATAGGAGCAGTCTTTCTCCTTGGATTTCGCTATCGTGTACATAATGGCCAAAGTAGTGAAAGTATAGGTGAACCATTGAAATCAAGCCAAGGAAAAGTTAACCAAAGGATTATTGATATAGAGAAAAACCAAAGAGAAAGTTGTATAACTATATTTAAACGTAAGCATGGTAACCCACACAAGTATAGTATGAAATCACAAGAGGAAGCTGACGTCCTTGAGAGGCATCATTGACTTACCTAACCCTTTAGAGGAGTTAGTAGGAAATCGTCCTTCCTTGGCTTGCCAAGAGCAGTTGGTTGAATCATAATCTACAAGTCCAACTAATACGAAAGAAGCTAGGAACGGTGAGGGGTTTACTAAGGTGTAGAGGAGGAAATTCAAAAGGAGGGCAAGATCAGGTAGAGCTAACCCCTTCCTTATATTCTCCTTTTAACTTACTATAACTTTACAAGTATGGAAAATAGGAGGGTTGAATAATTATCATAAAGAATAGGGTCTTTTTTATTTTATTTTTTAAGCTTAAACTAAGCATTGATGCCCTTTTTGAGACTAAGATCAAAGTTATTCGGCATACTAAACTATGGAAAATATTCACTAACCACGATTATGACATTAATGGTAGCATCATTCTTGCCTCAAATATAGAATTTCTAGACATTATTGACCACTCTATCTCAGCTCAAGTGATACATCTTAAAGTGAAACTGGTGTTGTTCCTAACCCCCTGTTTGGAACAAATGAATGTAGAATATGGAATTCATTTGTAAATGAATTCTCTTGTTTGAATAGTTATCATTTAAAACATGGAATTTAATTGAATTACTCATAATCATGTTTGAAACAAATCTAAAATTGAAAATTCATTTTCATTTATTTCCAAATATACCCCTTAACATAATAACTTTATATAATTAAATAATTATATTATGCAATTATTAT
>JAOXYD010048259.1:0-13434 GCA_028565735.1 Pinacopodium congolense | reverse complement strand
TTCTACCTTAGGTTCCATCAACCTATCTTATAAACATTTCAAACACTTAAACATTAGTCATAATAATGTTTTGTCATTATCAAAACACATGATTAGAACCACCTTGGTTCAACAAATTTAATAATCAAAATATCTGTCCTCTCTTATATGACTCCCACTTGAATCAGATTGTAATAAAGAATTCCCACTGAGTTACAATTGTTATGATCAAAAACTAATTTATCTTCTCCTTAATTGCTTATACTCAGATGTATCACATCCACTTGATCTCAACATATTAGATCATTCTAATTCAATATCTCATATAGATGTAGGCTTTAAAATGTCTTCTCTTACTTAAAAAAATATCCTTTAAGAATATAATATCTTGCGACACAATTCCAATTATTAGGTTAGTACCTGACTTAGTTTTGAACAAATAACTTGTGAAACGATTGGACTGTCTACAAAGATACTCTTAAAATGTTCATAATATACACCAAGGATACTTATTTTTCTTATGAAACCTCATTTCCCATACTTATGAAAAATACTGGGTTAGTAATACTTTCCTTGAAATGTGATAAGTCAGGTATCTTAGTTGTCCACAGCAAATTTGGTGTTTAACCAATTTGATACATATAAGTAATTATATTTGGTTATTAACGACATATCACCCCAATAGGTATTAAGCAAACTTTGCTTATGTCATTAGAGACTTCACAATTTCAAGAAGAGATCTAGTTTTACTCTTTTCCTCACCATTTATATTTCACAAATATCACATTTATTATGTCACAAATATCATAACGAGTTAACTACGATGAATTAATAACTCTTCGTACCATGCAAAATGATTTATTACATAATGTTATTGGTTAAACTATGATCACCAGTTAAAAATTTTACGTGATGTAGGCCTCCAAAACAAGCCCATGTTCTAGTCTACTTATTTAATTTTATCCTATATGACCAAGCCTAACAAACCATCATTTAGTATCATATTACAAGTGCTTAATGTGGAAAGGAAGTGATAACGATACTTAACCATCATCTAATATATGTAAAAACATTTAACATAAATCATGATTGCGATTATTCCAAGGGCTTTATCATTTTCCACTATAAAAAACTGACATAAAATCTCAGACTATCCAAAAGCATGACAACAAATAAGAACTTTCTTCTTGTGATGTCCTTTTCCCTTTTCTTAGATTGATTTGTCTTAGTATAAATTAAAATTCAAGGAACTATGGAAGACATTATTTCTATATTGCATTTAGACTTACCATAGTGTAGTCTCGTTCTATTTTTCATCATTTTGTGAGTATGTCTAAGACATATAGTCTTTACTATATGGTGTGGAAGCCTTAAGAAATTTGTGATGGGCACCTCATTGTCACCTTTATTTTTGTAATTTGAATGCCATTTTATATATCAAATAATCCTAGAGGCAAATAAAGTGTAAAACTTTCTCTTGCAGTATATCTAGAAAGATTTGATGATATCTCTCATTTCATTAACAATGTTTAACATTTGACTTCAAATGTCTTAGTATTGAATGCATTAAATTTATTCCTAGTTTCGCGTTCATATATGTCAAACTTTATAATAAACCAGTGAGTGATCATAAGTCAATCACTAAAAGCCTATAAGTGTAATACCCTTATGAACCATATTTTTTGGCATGATCATACTCCCTTAATTCACATATAAGAATTAGGGACATTTTACTTTTACACATATTACATACCTCACAAGCTTTCTATGTTGAGTTATAGTGTTTCTCTTAGGAATCATCATGATTTCATGTAATAATATAAGAGCATTTTACTCTTCCATATGTACTAGATTTCTAAATTTCCAAATCCTCAAGTAAGCATCATTCTCATTTTACACAATTTTTTTAAATACAATAGTTATTATTCTCAAACGCATATTCTCCTTAGTGATGCACTCATTATGCCATTGCTGTCATTCACAATAATCTGATGCAACAATCTAAATAGAAATTAAAATTGTTTTCACAATTACTTTTTGAATCATCAAGTTTCCAATCATTATCCATATAATAATTGATCAGAAATCAATTATTCTATTTTGATGTTAGTAATAACACATATCCGAAGGATGACATATATATTGCACGTATATAGGAAATCACAAAGAATTGGAACATTAATGCATTTTACTAAACAAGTGATATTCATCAATTGAAATTTGTACTTTAAACAATTAACAATTTAAAATGCATAGGGCATCACCAATACTCATCCCATACACTACGGTTTGCAATCATCCTAACTATGTTTAACGGTAAACCACTATGAAACATACTCTTAAATATTTCCCTACTTCTATGCTCTACTAAAAACATTTGTATAGTAATGAAAGGTGAGTTTCGTTGATGAACAGTTTGCATTCTTATTAGCAACTCTTCCTTGATAGGCAATAATGCCTTTTACACAAACAATTCATCATATCAAAGCACTAGGTGATATCCTTTTAAGTCACTTAAACAACACAACAAAATATCATTTTGTTTTACTTGCCATTGGGACTTGTGAATCCAAACTCTCCATAGAAACATCTCCACCACATGGTTTGAAATTGCTTAACATGGTAGAGAACAACAAACAAACAAAAGAAACAAAACAAAAAATAGGCTTTCAAATGATGGTTGCAAACTCATACCTGTAATGCTTATTCTTTATTTTGTTTCCCAGAAGTGGTTCACACATAACCAAATATCATAATAAATATTTGAATTTCAAAATAAATATCTAACTTATCTAGGATCTTGGATTTTAAAAAATAAAGCACATACTTATCCAAACCATTTAAAAACCAAATTAATAAACAAAATGCACACACACACATAACTTGGCTCGGATACCATTTGTTGTGAAATATCACGAAGATAATAGCTCGAATTTAAATATATACATGATCTAAACATAATCACTTATTGGGATTATGTTTGAAATTCACAGGTTAAAAAAACTCTAGGATGGAAACCTTCGTTTCCTATTTTGTAGAGAAAATATTTTCTCAAGAGTATTTCTATCTCTATTTGGATTTTGATTGAAACCTTTTATATTTAATTTAAATTTTGATTATCCTTTAGTAGTTAATATTGGAAAATCATTAGAAACCTGCATGTGTGTCATTATCCAACAATATCGATCATTCCTCCATTACTTTGACTTTCTCTAGGTTTGCCATTACTCTATGCTCTAAAATGATATGGCCCAAATACTCTAGCTGAACCTGCCTAAAACAACATTTTTTTTAAGATTCACAAAAAATTAATGAGTACAAAGGACCATTAATATCTGTTTTAGTTATTGCATATATTCAAGTATTGACTGGCTATACACTAAGATATTGTTAAAAAAAACCAGTATGAATTTCCTGATCAACCCCTAAAATAAGGTGTTCATTAAGGCTTGAAATGTAGATGGTGTATTAGTAAGGCCAAATGGCATGAGGAGGAACTCATAATGCCCCTCATAGGTGGGAAACGTTATCTTCAATACGTCCTTGGATTTAACTCTAATATGGTGGTAACTAGATTTGAGGTCCAATTTTGAAAAGATCTTTACCCCATACAACTTACCAAGTAACTCATCAATATTTGGAATCAAAATCTGTCTAGAGTTATAGCCTTTCAAAGCGCGGTAGTTTTTGCAAAATCTTCAGCTTTTATCTTTCTTCTTAACTAAAAGTACGGGGCTAAAAAATGGGCTAATTCTCGATCTAATTATCCTCATTCCTAACATCTCTATAATAAGTTTTTGAATCTCATTTTTTCTACATATAGGGGTAGCATTATGGTTGTAGTCGTACGGGTTCAATCCCTTCCTTTAGCATAATAGTGTGATCTTGTTCCCTTTCTGGGGGGCAACTTGGTAAGGGTCCTAAGGACATCATCAAACTCCTTTAACAACTCGTTAATGGCAAGATCCACCTCTTCTTTTGTTTCATTTTCCTCCTATACTGAATGACCACACAAGTCAATAAGCAACTCTTCTCCTTCATGCTCGATAGTATATACCATTGACTTAAACGATATGACATGCTTGTGCAAATTCGGATCTCCTTTTAATGTTACTTCCTTGCTATCCACGACACCATAATTAAGTTTCTCCACTTATTTTTTGTAAACCCAATTGACAACAACTACTTTAATCCCAAGATCAAATTAGAACTCCCCATTCTAATAGGCAAAAAGTCCTTCGCAATCCTAAGTTCCCCATTAACAACTCTAGATATTTGGAAATCCTCTTTCTTTTAACAAGTTCCCTATTGTCTATTAAATCTGATAACTAGAAGTTTTAGATGTCACTAACTTCAATTTCCTTACCACCTCTGGAGATATGAAATTTTGTATGGCCTCGTAATCAATCATTATCACCAATGCTACCCCGTTTACCATACCTATCATCTTCAAATTGCGAGGCTAAGAGATTCTCTTTATTGCTCTCAATGACAATTCAATCCTTTCTAATTTTAGATCTTCGATAAGCTCTTCACCTAATAATTCCTCTTCATCTAATTGTTCACTAGCTATTAACACATGCAACTTTTAAAATCTGAATTTTTGTCTGATACGTCATTTTTCATCACAACAATTACATCACCCTTTATCCCTTCTCTCTTGAGCTTTTGCTACAATCAATCTTTTATGTTTATTAGATCTCTATTTTTGGTATGGTTGATATTATAGTGTGAAGATTAGGCTTGAGAAATTAGTTGGGTGGTGTGAGAGGTCAGGAAATAGGCTTTATGTGAGTGTTTGGGCTATAGTTGAGTTGACGACCTTGTGTTGGGCTAGGAAGCTTTAGGGGGTCCAAAAAGTGAGACATGCACCACCTTTATTTGGCATTGAAGGAAGCTCTTTGCTTGAATTGTTGTGCTTAGGTGATAAGACCCATGAATTACCTAATATCTAGGTTTTTAAAACTTCTATAAACTTTGCTTTCTTTATTACCTCCTATAAAGATTCTTAGGGGTGAACTAGTATCTCAATTTTGATCCTCTTATTTAGACTATTAACAAAACTGCAATCATATTCTCTTCCAATAAATTCTCTAAATATAATGAAAGAAGTTAGAATTTCTCTTTTATTAAATTGGTGGGTAATCTAAGTGTTGAGCTCTTGCCATATGGTGAATGGTCTCTTCTCCTTCTCCAATCGAAGCCATACTAATCTTGTACCCTACAAGAAAATACACACTGTATAGAGTTTAGTCACTTCTGATATCTCATACAATACAAAATAATGCTTCCATTGATACAACCAAACATTTGGATTCTTGTCGTCAAACATAGGCATTTCAATCTTTTGAATATCAGGCTCAAAGTGATAAATGGGGGTTGTGTTAGGAAATGGGTTTTAATTAGGATCCACTTACCATGGCATTTTACCAAGGCTCTTCGTAGCTAGAGTCATTTTATGCAGTATTGAGATCTTAGTCCCACTAACTTCAGTATAGGCAGAAGCCTCTGATGTGGACGATTATGTTCTCGATAGCTTACATATTAGCTCATCAAACTTTTGGGATATGAGGATAAGAGCAAATTTGAAATGTCTCAGTTGTCCCTTGAGATCCAATATTGCTTCCTCCATAGCTGGAATCCTCTTGACATTGGCCTCTACTTGCCCAACCCTTGAATCCATTCTAGTGGAAGGCATCACCTATATGCTAGAGTTAGCTCTGATACTAAAATTATTAAGACTCTAGATTGAGTTTAGTAGTTAGCATAAAAAAGATCAGGGAAGATGAGATTAAAGAATGAAAGAGAGAAGATATGGAAGAATAATGGATTGTTGTATTAAATAAAAAAAGGTTACAAGATTGCTTGAGATAGCAACTTTTTAAGAGACGACATTCTCTCCAACTCCCAATAAGGATCATAACATCACACAATTCTCTCTTATTTTCCTCTTATAAAACATTCCTCCCATCTCCATCATTTGTGCCCTATTAAATAGGTGGGTAATCTAAGTGTTGAATTCTTTCCACATGGTGAAGGGTCTTTTTTGAAGCCACACTAATGTTGTGCCTTATAAGCAAATCCATACTGTATAGAGTTTAGCCACTTTTGATATCTCATGCAATGCAAAATAATGCTCCAATTAATATAACCAAACATCTAGATCCTTGCTGTTAAATATGAGCATTTCGATCTTTTGAATATCAAGCTTTGAGCGATAAGCGGGGGTTGTGATGGAAGTGGGTTTTAATTAAGATCCACTTATAGTGGCAGTGTATTGGGTTCTCCATAGCTGGGCCCATTTTAGGCAGTATCAGGATCTTTGGCCCACTTATTTCAGTATAGATAAAAGCCTCTAATGTGGACGATTTCATTCGAGGAAGCTTATGTAGTAGCTCGTCAAACTTTTAGAAGATAAGGATAAGGGTAGACTTGAAATATCCCATTTGTCCTTTGAGATCCAACAGTGTTTCTTCCACAACTGGAATCCTCATGTCATTAACCTCTACTTATTCGAACTTTAATTCTATTCTAATAGAAGGCATTAGCCATATATAAAAGTTAGCTCTGATACTAGAATTGTTATGGCTTTAGATTGGATTTAATATTTATCATAAAAAGATTATGAAAGATGAGATTAAAGAATGAAAGAAAAGGTGAGGAAGAATAATGGATTGTTGTATTATATATAAAAAAAAAGTTATAAGATTGCCTGAGATAGAAACTTTTCAAGAGGCTACATTCTCTCCTACACCTAATAAGTGGTATAACATCACACAATTCTCTCTTGTTCCTTATATAAAACAATTCCTCCCTTACCTTCCCCCCTAAATACATGGTAGCCTCCACCACCGTGTAATAAACTCCACTTTAACATAACAAACTACACAAAAGGACCCACACAATAACAGTAATTAAAAGAGCATCTACACTCAGGCTTGACCTTCTTTTTCTTCACTTTGGTTGCTAATCTTTTGGCCTAGCAAGTTTTCCTTACTCTTCCTCTTGTAGATATATTGAATTTAGGGCTTAATAACATGCAACATCTCTGCTTCTAAGGGTAAGACTTCGCCAGGCATGAAATTGAATATAACATAATTAGTTTGGTTTCTGGTCTCTGTTTCTTGAGTTTTCTTTTGAAAAAATTAAATTCATTGAAGAAAATAATATGTTGAGTTAAAGAGTTGTCTTTAATAACAACATGTAAATAAAGTATCTTTAGAAGTCCAACTCCCTCCTTTTGCACATAACTTAGATCTCCTCTTTTTGCAAATGTCTTAGTCAATTCACGAAACAAAAATTTAGTAAAATTTCATATTTAAAATTTATAATTTGATAGCATAAAATAAAATTATGAACAACTTTAATATCCAAATTTAGGATTGTATACTGGTGGTAGCAAAATTCATGCAGCCTATGAGATATTTGAATGGCATCATCTTTTAATTTGCACTTGAATCTCTATATTCAACTCTTCTTTATGCTCTTTCTATCTATTCACATCTTCAATCAAGTTTTCTTCAATTCATTTATATTCACTGTTTTAACTTTTGGAAGAGTTATTTCTTAAAGATTCATTATATCAATATAAGAAATTGCAATTTTAACATGTAATTTTAGATATTACCTATATCTAAATATTGTCTACATTACAACAACAAAATATTCTTCTTCATGTATTCTGCTCAATTTATAAAGTTGGAAAGATTGCATTAAAAAAGATAAAAACATTGCAATGTTAAGAACCAATGCTTGAGATTCTTGAACTTACATCTATTCCATCATTCATCTATCCTGAAAATGGAAGTTAGACGAGTTTTACCGCCACATTAAGTAAGAATATTTAACCAATCAAGTTTGGTTAGCTATTTAGCGTCTATGTGGCATCACTGCTTCTTTTAGAACTTTACAAGGTATTATTGATTGGTTCATCCATCAAACTTCTTTACAACCTTGTGATATTAAAATTGCTAAAATTTCTTTAGCCAGTGCTGTCTATTATATTTAGAAGTGAAGGAATGCTTGTATTTTTCATAATAGTCACACTCCTATAGAAGCGCTCATTACTAATCTTATTAACACTATTAGAATGCAAATCATGACGTATAAAATTCAAATTAAGTGTAGTTTTGCCTTGCAAGACAGATGAAGGCTTTAGCTTGTTTTCTAACCTTTTTCTTTTTCCTGTGTTTTTATTTCTCTTGTTTCGTCAATTTTTGGCTTGTTTTGCTTGTATTTTGTCTTTATTGCTCTTGTTTCTCATTTTTTTATTTTTTTTGCTTGTAAACACTTTCTTGTTTCTATTAAATTTTGTTGTTTTAAAAAAATAACTTAAGGAGCTGGCTAAATGTCTCAAGTACGTAGCTCGAATGGTGGCCTTATGCCACATTGATAAGAAAAAAGGCATGTTTAATTGTCACAATGACAAAGGTTTAAAGGGTTAAATTCATTCATACTCCTTGTAATTTAGTAAATTATCAATTAGATCATTATACTTTTAAAACTATCAAATAAGTCCTTAAAATTTCAAATTACTTTCACCATCAAAAAATTGATCAAATTAAAGTAATTATTAATATATTATTTTCATGATAATTATATTTGTATTACTCTCATATATATCTATTATTATAAATATTGAATTTATAAAATAAAATATTTGTATATTTTTTTAAATTTAAATTTATTATTTTATTAAAAGAATATAATATTTACAACATATATTTTTTAATTATTAAAAATTTTATTTTAACTATTAAAATAATTTATTAGTTATGTTTAATATCATTTAAGTCCTTATAGTTTGGTAAATTATCAATTAGGTCCCTATAATTTGATAAACTATCAAATATGTTCTTAAAATTTTAAATTACTTTTACAATTAGTCTAATGTCATATGACATATCCACACCGTGTTATGTGGCACTACATAAACATAATATGTGACACTATCGTTAGACATAATAAAAGAGGGACTGACGATAAAAATAATTTGAAACTTTAAAAAATAATTTTAAAATTATAAAATTATAAAAATCTAATTGATAATTTACTAAATCACGTATGTGTAGATAAATTTAACCCAAATTTAAAATTAAATGTAACATTTTAAGAACCATAATGAAAAAACACTTTTGGACATCAGTATTTTTGTCTGACAGGCAGCTAGTCTCCATCGATCTCTTCACCCGACGTTCAATGCCACATCCATCTAGTTCCGTTTCCAATCCCTCTAATGATGTCTGGCTTCTGGTTCATGCAACAAGACTCTCTCTGTCATCACCGTCGATTAGGGGAATTGTTAATGAAGGCTTTATCAATTTTATCATAGAAGATAATGGTAATGGTATATGTTCGTTTCCCTTAAAGATTAAAAGATTCTCTTCATTCAGTCTTAAATCTTATTTTAAAATTTCACATGTTGGTGATTATTGGTATTTTGTGAGTATTTTGTTTGAGCGAAAACTTAATTTTTGTTACTTCTGATAAGTGTTTTTGAACTAGGTAAGTCGCTTGAGTAAAACCTTGTCTTCTCTTTCCTTCTTAATTCTATTCCCTTAATTTTCTTGTAATGTGTAGTAGGGGTATTGATTATAGTCAATGACTCTCTCTAATCATGGACTTATGTAATTTCAGAGCTCAGTCTTCATCCTCCTCTTCTTACATTGTTT
Organism: Pinacopodium congolense; assembly: GCA_028565735.1. NCBI lineage: Eukaryota > Viridiplantae > Streptophyta > Magnoliopsida > Malpighiales > Erythroxylaceae > Pinacopodium > Pinacopodium congolense. The sequence continues at coordinate 3,784 of JAOXYD010048259.1, read as the reverse complement.
GGCTTGGGCGTCTGATAACGAAAGTAAGTTTATTTTGATGCACAATCAAAACTTTGCAGCTACTATTTAGCTATTGTAATGCAGTGATTGGAAGAGCCCTTGACCTGCATATGTATGAAGAAGACCCTGGAGTTGGTAATTTGTCTTATTGTTCCTAATTATGCAATGCTCAGGTGTTATATTCATACTTTAGAAGAAACTTAGTCATCTATAGTCTAGAGCAAAGTTTGATATTTCCATATTTATTTTCAGAAAGTTGATTTTACCAGTTATGTAGTTTCTTTTCCTTTCACTCCAAACATAGATTCTTATTCTTATAGGAGGGAGGGATATGATGTACGGGATAGTGGAGTTTAAAAATGTGCACAAATGAACTTATTTTTCTGGTCAAAAGGGATGGAAAAGGAACATTAAGCTAGCTAATAACAATTCAAATGTAATGTCTTAGGGTCTTAACATGAAGTGAAGAAATAATGCTCATTTCAGTATAATAGCTGTCTTGTAATTTCTATTACATTATTTGAAGTCGTGCTTATTGATTGTATAGCTTGTTGGTGTTCTTGTGATGTTTAGATTAAAGAATGTTGAACAATGAAGGGTTATATTTGGATTAAAACATAAATATGATATCATAATTAATTGAAAGCAATGGTGTTGGTAGTTTTATGATGAAATGAAGACATGCTTGTCATATCGAAAGTATAAATTTGTGATTTGTTGATAGCTGCATGTTTACGTAACCCATTGCATGTAAATGTGTGATTGAGCATCATATGAACATGAGCATCCTTTGTTTCCCCATGTGTGATTAAGTTGAATTACTTTGGACTTATTGCAGTGAATTTTAGTTTCTTTTGCTATTAAATTTTTTTATGCAGATTGGATGATCCATGATTAAGGAAGCAGACCTATATCGTAATGAAGGTTTCTTAAATTTATTTCTTTTGGTCTCCTTTCCTTTCACATATACTCTTTTATTATTTTATTTATTTCCAATTTAATATTAACTTTGTTTCTAATGAAACCAAACATTTGTAAGGTAAATATACATCACTCATAACCTCAAAAAGGTATAAATAGCTTGTTTCTTCTAAATTATGTTATGTATTTATTGTGGTAGGCAACTAATTGTTGTGTTGGAAGAGTAATATGATGTTCAGAAAGTACTTTCCTGAAATGTTTCCATAACTGTCCCTTAAAGTAATTAATTTGTAATGGACATAAGGTACTTTAGATGGATCTTTTCAGATTACTTCCCATCTTCATTCCCTAACAGACGTTTTTTGCTTATTGTGTTGCAAGCTTTTGAATCTTTATACAAAGTCACCAAATGTTGGCTAATCAATGTTTTGAATTTATAAGTGGTTTGCTTGAGATTTATACACATAGTTGATTGAAGTTCTTTCTCATGGATGATCTCAACAATGAAATATATGAAGAATGAAGTTGAGGTAGCTCTTATATGTGTCGTTGCCTTGATGTGTGTCCAGCAAGTTATTTGTGGTTAGTACCAGCCTGATACACTTCCATGAGTAGTTACAATAATAAAATTAAAATCCTTGTTACAGTTTTAGCATGGGGAAATGGTGATGTACATGATAACATCTGTTGTAAGATTGAAAGCAACTGCCAAGCAATCTGGTCTAATTTCATTTTTGTTGATGGAGGTGGCAACAAGTCTAAACAGTTGGACTTGTACATATGCATCCGCTTTTCAAAGAAATAAGAGATATATCAAATATATCTATTATGATTCCTGTGATTGCAGTCCAGGTAATCTTTTTAATGTGATGAGCTACAGATGAACTACTGCTTATCTTACAGTTAGTGTTAGATATATAAGAGGATCCTGACCTAATGTAACATGAAATTTGTTTACATTGTAAATCTAACAGTGGTATGTTAACTCAGGAAATAAGTAGGACATAGAGGTGTTTAAATAGAAGATTTATGATATTTCTATTTGGTATACAGTGAAGCTACATATTAATTATAAAGAGGCTAAGCTTTTGCTAACCCTGGCCATCTCTGGAGAAATAATCTTCTCTACAGTTGGTAACCAAACTTTGGATGCAGTTAATTGCACTGGTTGCATGATAAGAAATAGTTCAATGTCATAAACATTTAAGTAGACGTTTATGCCCCTCAATTCTGTTATGACAGAAGTGTTGTGAAATGATGATGCCTTCACCAAGCACTTGTGATGGATGCTTGAATTTTATGATATTGTTTTCAGAAATTAATTTAATGTGATATATTACAAAGCATGTGTCTTGACTTGCATTACATGTTTGGAATTTGTCTTCTCACCATGCAATTTGTTAACTGATGGTTTCAGTATATAAGGTTTCATGAGACATGAAAGTTAGTCAATGCTGGGGCTTTAAGGGATCTGTCAATGCTCGACGAGGATCGAAGTTTGTTGTGGGAGATGTGTTAGGGCGAAGTGGGTTTCTATCTGCTCTAACCGAATGTTCCAAAACTGAGGTTCATGTCAATCATTTTTACATGGGTTACTCGGATAGTGGGCATATGGATGAAGATAGTTATCGATTATGTCATAATGACCCTTATGATGCTTCAATAATTTGGTTTAACAATTATAATTAGCTAGACATTGCACTGTAGAATTTTGTCAATGTAAAGAGGAGTAATTTGAATTATTTTACAATTGTCATGGGATTTTACATAGATATATGTCAATTTGATATAGATTCATCCATTCAAACGTTGTAATAAAGCTTGTTCATAACAATGACAATTCTTTATTGTCTTCTTAGAAGTGGCTGTGTCAAATTAAAAAAAGATTAATAAGCGTCAGTATCAATATTAAGCTGATGATATTATGGATATGGTGCACTATGTATGACCACATTCCTTATGAATTTTAGACATTAGAAAACTTGTTAAATGATAAGATGGATCGACCTAGGAGTTCCACTGTCTTATTATGGGTTATGCCTACTAACCCTTAGTCCTTACATGAGGTTTGACAGGTTAAATTCTGTTTGCAAGTATGTTGGCCGAGTCTTTTTCTTTTTCATCTTCTCATCACTATAAGCTTTGTTGACAAGAACGCAAACTGGAGCCCAATTTTCCCTTCTTGTCTGCTCAATAAAATACAATCCTTACAAGATGAAACAATTGTAGTTGTTTCTAAAAAGTCTAAAATTGAAAAGCAGATGAATTAAATACATGACCAATTTACAGAGAGTTGAACCATCTACTTTGAAACAAACTGTTGTAATTAGTGGATAATTTTTTTAGAAGCATATAAAAAAGGATTGAAAGTTAACATATACCACAACATTTCCTATAAATGACAATGCTTGTTGGACGTTAAAAAACATGTTTGTCAATGAATGTGTTAGAAGCAAGTTTTCATTGACCTGACGTTGTTGTCAGTGCACAAAATTAAGCCTTTCAACTTCAATTCCAATTACTGCTCTCAACCAAGTTGACACAATCGAGACAGATAATCATTAAAAAAATAATTCTTATAAAGGCATTAATGCAATGGTTCCATATATTTAAGTGCTTTTATCAGGCCACAGTAGGAAAAAACAGCCCTTGTACTGTGACTAGATGATCTCGCCATCCATGCCAAGCCAATAGTTATCCTTGGCATGCTGGAATCGGGCATAGAAATTCAGTGTCAGCTTCCAATGTATACTTAAGGGTAGTCGCAATTTTATCAAAACGGTTTCCACTGCCTGAGATGTTGGACAAAAAGGTCATTGAATTATATAAGTGTCTGGAATTAGGGAAATGTACCGGTGAATGA
>JAOXYD010048248.1:0-13435 GCA_028565735.1 Pinacopodium congolense | reverse complement strand
GTTTTGAGTGTAAAATTATTAGTTTGTTTTGCGGACGAACATTATCAACATGTCACAGTATTACATAAAATCTTAATTTTTGTTATTTTTTTAATCTTATATTATGTTTAAATTTAGTTAAAATTTTTATTATTAATTACATATTAGTATTTTATTTTTATTTTAATTATATAATTAATTTCTTTCATATTTTTTTACTTATTTTTATAATATATATTTAATTATTTTATATCGATTTAATAACAATTTAACACCAGTTAACCTCTAAATCCATTCGATTTTAAAAATATTGGCTAAAATAACTATAAAAACTTTTCAATTAAACATTTTTATTTTTTATTTTACATGTCATTCAAACAAAATTTCATTTTTTATTTGATTTTCATTTTTCTTTTAAAAAATGTTGAAAAATTATTACTTCTACCTGCAAAAGTTAATCTTTTTAATATTAAAATGGTGGCAAAATATTAAATGTGTTGAAATGCGATCTGCAATGGGTCCAGGAAGGCAAAATACCATTAGACAAACACAGTAATAGCATCCGACACAAAAATAACAAGTACTACAGACATTTGAAGCGGTATCCAGGAGGATTAAAGATATAAAATTCCTGGAAGCTGAATATGAAAAAAGACTCCAGAGCCATGCCACCGTCGGTCAAGAACCCAATTCTGTGAATAACACCTTCGCGACGAGGGCGATGACTTGCAACAATAGCTTTCAAAACAAAGTAATACAAACGCTACAGATAGAGGACTGGCAAGAACCCAACATTTATTTCCATTATAATTGCCTTCACCTGCATCAACTGTAACTTGCAACCTTCATTTGCCCTTCTTGGCAGCAGATTTGGTCACCTTAGCTCCACTTGGATCCTTCTTCTCGACGTTCTTGATGACTCCAACTGCCACGGTCTGACGCATGTCCCTCACGGCAAAACGACCAAGAGGAGGGTATTCAGAGAAGGTTTCCACAACCATGGGCTTGGTGGGAATCATCTTCACAAATCCGGCATCACCGTTCTTCAAGAACTTGGGCTCCTTCTCAAGTTCCTTCCCAGATCGCCTGTCAATCTTGGTGAGGATCTCAGCAAACTTAACAGCGATGTGTGAGGTGTGGCAATCAAGGACAGGGGCATAACCATTTCCGATCTGACCAGGGTGGTTCATGATGATAACTTGGGCAGTGAAGTTAGCAGCCTCCTTAGCAGGGTCATCCTTGGAGTTCGAGGCAACATAGCCACGCTTGATATCCTTAACAGCAACATTCTTCACGTTGAAACCGACATTATCGCCGGGGAGAGCTTCTTGGAGAGCTTCATGGTGCATCTCCACAGACTTAACTTCAGTGGTCAGTCCCGTTGGACCAAAAGTCACAACCATACCGGGTTTCAAAATACCAGTTTCAACACGACCAACAGGGACTGTTCCAATTCCTCCAATCTTATACACGTCCTGAAGTGGAAGACGGAGAGGCTTGTCTGATGGCCTCTTGGGCTCGTTAAGCAGATCAAGGGCCTCAAGAAGGGTTGGACCCTTGTACCAGTCGAGGTTGGTGGACCTCTCAATCATGTTGTCACCCTCAAATCCAGAAATGGGGACAAAAGGAATTTTATCAGGGTTGTAACCCACCTTCTTCAAATAAGATGCCACTTCCTTGATAATTTCGTCATACCTTGCCTTAGAGTACTTAGGAGTGGTGGCATCCATCTGCAGACAATAAACAATTCACATTAATTACATTAGCACAGGAAGTTCCCGCACAAAATTATACAACCGAACAAATTACAAACCTTGTTGCAGCAGCAGATCATTTGTCTGACACCAAGAGTGAAGGCAAGCAAAGCATGCTCACGGGTCTGACCGTCCTTAGAGATACCAGCCTCAAAACCACCAGTGGTTGAGTCAATGATGAGGACAGCACAATCAGCCTGGGAAGTTCCAGTAATCATGTTCTTGATAAAGTCACGATGTCCAGGGGCATCAATGACAGTGCAGTAGTACTTGGTGGTCTCAAATTTCCACAGAGCAATATCAATGGTGATACCACGTTCGCGTTCTGCCTTGAGTTTGTCAAGCACCCAAGCGTATTTAAATGACCTTTTGTTCATCTCAGCAGCTTCCTTCTCAAACCTCTCGATCACACGCTTGTCAATACCTCCAAGCTTGTAGATCAAGTGACCTGTAGTGGTGGATTTGCCGGAGTCGACATGGCCAATGACCACAATATTGATGTGAACCTTTTCTTTACCCATACTGAACTCTTTCCTTTAATCTGCCACCGGATTAAAATAATCATTAGTCCACGTGACAATGATCTAAATAGGACACATATTAACCACTGTAAAGTCGAAATCCACAAATCATGCTTAAATCAAAACGATCCTAAACAAAAGTAAAAACGACTTAAACACATAAATTCAAAGTTATATATAATAGATTAATCAGAAAATTAGCAATCGAAAGCAAAAATGATTGAAATGAAACGGAAAAAACAGATCAAACAGGAAACAACCAAATCTAACAGATAGTCTTCTAATTTCGAACAAATCTATCAGATCTGACGCAATAAAAGAAAACAAATCAGACTCCATGCAAACAAACATCAAATCTCAAATCAAGAGATGCAGATCTAAATGAAGCAATTAAAGAGCATAAACACAGGCACACAAACCACTAAGAAACGATAAAAAATATCACATCAAACAAATCGATCTAATCAGTCAGAACAAAGAACGAGAAAATCGAGAATCAAACCTGAAGATATCGAGAAAGAGTCCCTAAAACCCTAGCCGCAAGAAATGAGCAGAAATGAAGTGAGAGCTCATAGCGGGTTTTTAGAGACTTTTATACTAACGCAGTGTTATTTTTAATTCCCAAATTGGCCTTGTAGAAAGCATAAAATTTCCGAAATGTCGTCCGAAGCTTTTTGGCGGTGGCTTAATTTTACTGGCGCGTCGAATGAACTATTTGTAAATATACTCATACGTGAAGTTTACGCTCTATGTAGAGCGTGGACTGTTGTAGTGCTTGTAGGCCGGTTTAGGAGTCCTATGGGCCATTGAGGATATCGCGGATGAGTGGAAATACTTGGAGGCAAAGGCACCGGAAAACGACGACGTGTAGAACATTTTATAAAGCAATAAAATATCTTCTACATTGCTCTTCTGCCCTTGAAATTCTTATAATGATTTTTCAGTCCCTTGCTCCCAAAACCCTAATTGAAGTTACGGATGAATGTTGACCGTCCAATCTCCGATCCAACGGTAGTAGTCCCTATTATAACGGCGGCTCTGGGTTGAAACACAAATATCTTAAATTTGCAGAATGCCCCCTCTACTTGTTTAATTTCAAACCTCAAGCCCACTATCCCCTAAGTACCTCACAATTCTCTCAAGCTTGTTTAGGGTTTTGAAAAAGCGACGAAATGGGGAAATTGGGGAAGAAGGCGAGGAAGTTCGCGAAGAAAAACCTTCAATCAGTTCTGAAAAGAAAGCGAAAGCTGAAGTCTTTTTTCAAGAAGAAAGCGTCCAAAAGTAATATTTTAGAACTTGCGTGCTTTTGCTTTGTGAATGTGGTGGTGATTAAGCAGAGTGATTGATTTTGTCATATAGAAAACGACCGAGCGGAGGCTGAGGGAGTGGAAGCAGATGAGACAGAGCTCTCTAACAGAAGGTAAAATAAAAAAGGAAATTTGTTGTTGAAACTTAACAATTTGTTAACTTCCTTTGTGATTCCTAGGAACACTGAATTTGATGGTACCGAAGACGCTTCGCTTGATGCGTTGTTCGGTGAAGATGAAAGCGATGAGGACGCCGAGGATTCCGACAGTGATGGATATTTGTCAGAGGTTTTGAACTGCCTTGTCTTGAACATTTTGTGTGTTAATTTGGTTCTTTTACTTGTTAGGTTTTTTCTGAGTTTGATTGTGTGGTGAATTGGTCAGGATGAAAGTTTTAGTCTTGAGGTTGAGAATGAATTTGATAGTCATCAAGAAGGTTAGTAGAATCTTTAATTGTCTTTTGATAGAATTTTCTATGGATTGTTTTTTCCTTCTTTCTATTTCATGTAAAGAGTTGATTTTTGTTTTCAGACAAAAAGGTCGATGGTACTTTGCTAGTGCAGAACAATGAAGCTCGATTAGAACTCGAAAAGAAGATGAAAAAATTAAAGAGGCTGAGAGACAAGGTGATATTATTATAGTTGCTTGCTCAAAGCATTATGTTTCTATTTATTGTTGACAGTCTGATCTTGTGTGTGTATTTTCATCAATAGGTTGATTTTTAAATCTGTGAGAGCTATATGATTATTTTGTAAAACTTTCTTCTTTCATTCTATTCAAAGCAGAATTAAGGCTCATGCGGAAGCCATGCCCACTGAATGTCATTGGCATAAATGTTGATTTTCCTTGTCAACATCTGATACAATAAATAGTTGCCAGAAGCTGATTCTTTTTTCTTCATCTTTGTTGCTATATTAATGCTTCGAAAATTTTGTGAAGGTAGTTGTTGTAATGGCTGGTGAAGTGGAAAGCTTTTGTCAAAAAGTGTAATATAAGTGTACTTACATGCGTTTGTGCTGATATGCCTAAGTATATGTTATTGTTAAATACGTGCATATCAATTTTCATATTCTTCCCATTTTCATTTCATCTTGGGATTGTAATTTTTTCATTTCTTTATGCCACGAATTTGTATATAGTCCATAAGTAATTTTTCTTGACTATTTTCAGGATCCAAACTTTGCGAACTTTCTAGAAAGCAACAAGAAGCGATTAAAGGCACTCAGGGATGAAGAAATTGTGAGTTACTCTCTGTTATATTTTGTTGTCCATTACTGTAGAAAATTTAGCGCTAGTGCAGAATTTTACTTTCATATGCTCCTATTAAAAGGATCTCTAATTACCAATGTTTTCAAAACCGAACTGGATATCAAACCGTTGAACTAAGAGGCTTGAGGTTTAGAAGTTCAATTGGTATTAAAGTGTTATAAAATTGGTATTAAACCAGTATAGGATAAGAAAATATATAAATTATAAAATAAGTAAAAATGCATTTTAAAATTAAATATAAATAAAATACTAATATCTATTATTACATAATCAATAAATAATAATTATAACTAAAATTAAGTTTAATATAATAATAATAATTATAATTATAATTAAAATTTTATTTCTGAATGAGATTGTATTTCATCTTCATCAAGAAATTAAAATCCTTCAATGTTATATAAAGAGTTGTAAACCACACTTGTATCTAAAATATTTGCCTTAACATTTTCTATTACAATTAAATAAATTATAATAAGTAAATTATGAAATTATAAATTACCCTTTCAAGTTCATTATAATCAAGATCAAGTAATGATTCTTGTTCTTTTTCGATTCAAAAGTCAGTATAATTAATATAATCGATAATTAATCGGTTGGACTGTTTGACTTATAATCGGTTAAACTAAAAGATTAAATAAAAATCGGGAGGTTTTCTTACTAAGTGGTTTTTTATATAAAATTGAATTGGTCAACTGGAAGGTTCATGATTAACTGGGTTGAACTGGCCAAACTTGAGAGGTTTTTAAAACACTGCTAATTAATATCTAAATGATTCTCCCTGTGGTCTCAAGCTTTATTTAAGCAATTATGACCATGTTACAATCTATAGTTGCTAACACTGTAATTCATGTATAACTAGTTGTTTCCTTTTGTTGCAGTATTCAGATGACGATGAGGTTAGTGACAGTGGTGGCGAATCTGCAGACCGAAATACCACAAGGGTAGATGTGAGCAAGATGTTAAGTAACTCTTCAATTGATGCTCTATACCAACTAGCTAAAGAGCGGCAAAGCATGCCTGCGTTTATAAGACTAATAAATGCATACAGGGCTGCTTGTCATTATGGAACAGATCCATCAAGTGTTATTCGAGACAGTTCTTGTTTCAGTAAGATCTTGATGCTTTTGCTTGCTGAGGCTGATGGTATGTTCCAGAAAATGCTAGGAGTATCGCCCTCCAACGGAAGGAAGGAGGCTATTTTGGAGCTAAAGAATCATTCAAACTGGAAAGCACTGAAGCCACTTGTCAAGTCTTACTTAAGGAGTACCCTGCATTTTTTGAATGCAGTTACTGACCATCAGATATTGGCCTTTGCATTAACTCGTGTCAGAGCTTCTTTGATGTTATTTACTGCATTTCCTGCATTACTACGTAGACTCATCAAGGTATAGTAAAATGCAGATCTTGAATAATTTATATTGGCTTAAGTAATTATTGTCATGTCCTTATCTAATGATTAGTTATAAGCTACAAGTGAAGCACTAAAAAAGGTATGGGGGCTTAAGAGTATTTATTTTTAAATCCTTTTCTAATGACTAGTTAATAGAGGACAAGAGCACAGATTGACATATTATATAGCTATAGCTTGGGATATAGAATCTTGTGATTCTTAGGTCTTGTTTAGTTAGGGGATGTTTAGTTGGGTTGTGGTGGTTGTGTTTTTGTATTGGTGGTTGTATTTTTTTTCGATTTTTCTGCTGTATTAGTGTATTTTCTTTATCGATTTTTATGTTTAGAAAATATGGAACTAAAACAAAAAACTAAAGCCCAACTAAGCAGGCCTTAGGTTTTTGTTTTTGGTTTTGGTTTTCTGTTTTTTTAAATACAGAAATAAAAAAAATAGCACAAAAATCCATAAAACAACACATTAATACAATACAAAAACAAAAAAAAAAGTACAAAAACCGAAAAAAATACATAAAAACCAATACACAAAAACTACAATAAAAAACCACAACCAACAACCCAACTAAACATGCCCTTAGAATCCATTACCCTTAATAATATGCAATTACCAACTGGAATGGTTTGTGCAATTCATGCTATAAGAATCTGTGACTTAACAATCTTGGAATTTATTTCAGGTGTCTGTTCATTTGTGGGCAGCAGGTCAAGGGACTTTGTCAGTGCACTCTTTCCTCATTGTACATGATGTGGCTGCTGTTAACTCTGAATGCTTTGATACATGCTTTATTAAGACATATGGAGCTTTTGTTGGTCACTTCAAATCTTTGGACCCTGTTTTACTTAAGCACGTACAATTTCTGAAGAGTTCCTTTGTTAAACTCTGTTCTCAGAATATGCAGAAGTCATTAAGCAAGGTTATGAATTCCGTCCAGCAACTTGTTAAGATTTTGCAGATTGGTCTTAGAACTAAGAGGAAGGTACCCTATGATGATATTTGTATTTTAGTGTCTAATTTATTTAGTTGATGCATATTGCTGCAGCCATTCTTGGATTTGTAGCTGAATTTAAATTTTGACTGCTATATGAGTAAAATGATTGCTTTTTGTGCTGGATAATGGATATCCAGGAAGCAGTCAAGAAGATATGCAGCTGGCAGTATGTTAACTGCATTGATCTTTGGGTGGAGTTTATATCTCTCTACATACATGACTATGATCTTCAGCGTTTGCTATATATGATCTGTCAGATCATAAATGGTGTAGCTATCCTGTTTCCCGGACCAAGATATTTGCCACTAAGAGTTAAATGCATTCAATGGCTTAACCATCTCTCCAGTTCTAGTGGCATTTTCATCCCTATTGCATCATTGACACTGGATCTTTTGGATTATAAGATTGGCAAGGAGAGTTCAAAACCTGGAAATGACTTTTACCTTTCATCTGCTCTAAAGGTCAGCATTCAGAGTCCATATTAGCCTGTCTCAATTTGATTTCTACTATTACTTCTTCCCTTAAGTGGTTTAAATGGCATCACTACTGAAACTTTTTTCTTGGTTTAAATTTGTTTGGTTCCCCAAAGTACCTGCTAGGCTTAAGTCCTATGTTGGGACTTACAGTGCAAGTTTGATGCATTTAATAGATGATTTATGATGCAGGTTCCAAAATATTGGTTAAAATCTCGAAACTTTCAAGAAGAATGTGTTCTTTCTGCCGTTGAGTTACTTGTAGCACACCTTGCTCAGTGGAGCTATCACATATCTTTTCCCGAGCTAGCAACTATTCCTTTTATCCGTTTGAGGAAATTCCATGAGACAACTACAAGTGAAGGTCTCCAACGAGTGGTGAAGCGTTTTATAGACCAGGTATTTTATTTTTATGAAGACAAGGGTTTAGTTGTAAATTTTGACAAATAACTTCCCTCTTATTATTATTATTATTATTATTATTATTATTTTGGAAGTTAACTTCCCTCTTAATTTAGAATGCTTTGACACTTACTTTTCATCTGAAATGTTTTATTTTGGCTTTATGGCTACTAGAACATATCGTCTGTTATCCAGCCTCTGTAGCTTGACCTTTCTGGGGTCCATAGGAAGACAACAATGTTCCTTTGTGGACTGGAATATCAGTGACAGCCAAAAGTTAGTAGGGCTAATATTGATAGCTGGAATTACTTTTTCTTTAGTTCTTCTATGGTCATTAGAATCTTCATTGAGTGTGATGAAGTGCTTTTATGTCAACAATGTGTGTGAGTAGGAAGGATTGCATAATTTTTGTAGTATTATATCTCCTTTGCTAGTAGTTACCAATGACTGAAAATCACCTCCTGCTGAAGGTGGAGCAGAACATTGAGTTTGTCCGCAAGAAGAGAGATGAGGTTGCATTCTCACCAAAAGATGAGCAGTCTGTTGAATCATTTCTTCAGGTTATTTTTTCATATAAAATTTTCGGTGTCCAATTTTTCCCAGGGTTTGATGAAAGTAATTGCAATATACATGATGTTTGGTTTATGTGCAGCTTGAAAGGGGTAGGAGCAGTGCTCCATTTTCGCAATATTACAGGAGTGTGATGGAAAAGGCAGCTACTAGGAATTTGCTTATAAATGAAAAACTGAGGTGAAACTCCAAAGCAGTTGCTTAACTTCTACTTTATTGCAGATTATAAAAAATCTACACTACAGACAATTGGGAGAAGGTTAGAAGTGAAACGATTAGTGATTGATTTACTTTTTGCCTTTTTCGGTGGGGCAAATGTTATTTGTTCATACGAATACATGGCATCCACCTGTTACAGGCTTTTGGAATTGTAATATTGAGTGAAGCCACATTTTTATATCCTTTCATTTTCTTTTCCTTCCGTTCTTGTAGACCTGAGGAAAGAGGCTTGATGACCCCCATCAATTAATTTTGCTGTCAAATATGTTGATGTATTGAGTTCTTGCCATCTTGGTGTTCAGTATTGACCTCTGCGAAAACAATGTAACATCATACGAGCAAGCAATGAAGAAGATAACCTCTTAATAGAGCTCAGCTTTTATATTTAATATGTCATGTTGGATTGAGAATAGTCTCTTATACTCAAATCGATTACTTGCTGGTCAATAGTAATCTCTTACTGAGGACTGGAGTTTACATGAAAGTGAAAAGGAATATAAGCTTATCATCTCATGAATGTAACAAAATACACGAGAATTGCAATACTGAGACTGAGATGAACCGTTTACATGGAAAGCACTATATGATATCTTCAAGGGTTTCTTTGATGCTGCTTTGAAAGCGTCAAGATGCCTTGTTTTGTTTGCTTTTACTTTCAGATCATCTTGGAGACACGCAGGAGTGAGTTGCTTGCAAATTGAGGCTCCAAATTTCTAGAGAACATTTGATACTAGTTTTCCAAGATCAGGCTCTTTTCTGGTATACCTGAAGAACTTGAAAATGAATCGAGCATGTAATGATGCCTCATGTTCCCTTTGTGAATTGAATTCTCGTACTCTGTAATCCTCTTCAACATCCTAGGAGTGCAACGAAAAGAAGCCTTGGCAACAGCAGTTGCATGGTAATTTCTGCAACTCATAGCCTTCAACAGACTCCATAACATCTTTCCTTGTCTCTCGCTGTAACTCGTCACAGATTCTCTTCCATTCTGAGATATCTTTGCTCGCATGTTCCTCTTCTTTTGTCGTGTCTTGAGGTCGTTCAAACCCATTTCTGCTGGTAATCTCCCCGATGATCCAAATGTTAGAACGTACCATCTAGACTTCGTTGGAGTCGCTCTTATCAATTCATTGTTCTTAGAAGGTTTAATACTTACATCACTAGCAAATTTCCCGGTTGCATGCACCGGCATGGTCTGGGATGCCTTTAAGACTTGTCGCTGTTGAACCTTCGATGGTACAGTTCCAAATTTAGTGGAAGAATCCGAAGTCTGGGGAGTGATGCTGGAATTCCTGGTGAAAGAATCTGAACATTCTTTACCTTTGAAAGGAATGAGCTTTCCACAAAAAAAGACACCATCTTTGTGATGGGTAGAGCCATAAGTGAAGAACTCAAAGAATTCTTCATCATCTTTAGAGGACCCATTCCCGTCACAAAAGCTTTCATCCAATGCAAGATTAGACAAAGAAAGTGTTTCATCTGCATCATCGAACTCCTTAAGCTCGCTGTAGTTTTCTAACAGTAGTTCTGGATCAGGGAAGATCGTATCTTGAGTAGCAGCCATGTTGATATCCCAAGATTGTTGAAGATGGGTTGATGAGGATGGTTCAGGAAGTCAAAGGTGCTTATACATATGTACATAAATACGCACATATATATATATATATATATATGAAGACGTTGCAAGGAAATGGGAGATATTGCTTGTGGTTGAAGGGTGAAGGTTGATGGGTGATAGGGACGGGCTCTAGATGAGGAAAAATCAAAGGAAAATTGGAGAAGGCAGATACTATTCAGTCATTTTCATTGCTGAAATGCATGTTAGTGGTTCTAGAGCAGCAAACTGGCAAGACTGGGACGAGTTCGCGTGTTCTCACGCCAAACGTTTCATTTAAGAGTAGATATGGTATATTAATTTCACATTAAATAAATAAGAGAATATCTTGAAGGTTATAAATATGGTCGTTGCATATTCTTTTGAGACGTCTCTTGAAAGAAAGGATAATGGATCCATAATAAAATAGTATTAGAATCAACTTTTATTCTTATTCGACCTCACACTGAGCTCCACATGCCGTTGATAGAATAATAACTATTGGTAAGAACGGTATGGTAGGCAGAGTGAGCTACGTAATAAGAGCATCACGAGATTAAATAGAGGAGAATGTCACGTCAAATACTCTAATATGGTGTATTAATCTCATATCGAACAAATGAGGGAGAGTCTTGAGACTTATAAATATAAACGCTATACACTCTTTTAAGACGTCTTTTGAAGGAGAGGGTAACGGTCTCGTATGTGTGTGTGACAAAAATAACATCTTATATATTTTTAACATCTTATTACAAATAATTATAATAATTTTGTGACAAAAACATCTTATGTATTTTTAACATCTTATACAAGAATTATAATAATTTTGTGACAAAAACAACATCCTTGCTAGTGTGATAGGGACGGGTTCTAGACACGAAGAAAAATCAAAGAAAAATAGGAGAAGGAAGGTGCTATTCAGTCATTTTCATTGCTGAAATGCATGATAATGGTTCTAGAGCAGCAAGCTGATCAGATTGGGATGTGCGTGTGTGGACGCGGTGTGTGCGCTTGCGAGTTTGTGTATAAATTATAAAATAACAGAAAATTTTATTGATGAGATCTTTTTAATTCTAAATAACATTTTATTACAAATAATTATAATAATTTTGTGACAAAAAAAAGTATTCATTTAAAAAATTATTATTATTCTATATATAGAAGATTGAATATGTGAATGATAGTAACAACCTTTGGTGAATGATAGTAATAATCTTATGTATTTTAAAATAAAATTTATTAAATTAATATAAAAACAAATTTATAATTTAACGGACATGATTATTGCCACGTATCCTTATATGCAATTTTCATGTGGAATGTTGGGCGAAAATTTTGACTGGGAATGATGATCTGACGGGTCTTACAATGTAAACAGATCCTGCAACTAGAATCTGTTACTGTCAATCTGTCGTCGTTTTCAGGTGTTTGTAAATATTCAATTAGTTCAATAACAAATTCCATTTAGAAATTTTTAAACCACATATTTATAGAAGAGTTTTTTAAAAAACATGAAAGTAGATGGGATTATTATAAAGGTAAAACAAGCGAGAATCTGATTATGATTTTACTTATTTTCTAAAATATGTTTTATTATTTGAAAATGATTAAAATATGCGATATTAAAAATATTTTTAAAATTACTTTTTCTAAAATTATTTTGATATAAATTATTAAGCGATTTACTATTAAATATTTTATATAATTTCTATGACCTGATTTTAATACTAAAGTTGATAATAGGTTTGATCAAAATTCGGGCCTTTTTTTAATGGAATCTTTTAAGGTTTGAGTTTTAAAATTTTTTTAAGGTCAGAACTGTAAATTCTCAACAAGATTTTATTTAATCTGCTGCCTTCAATTAGATATTATATGAATTCCACTTTTTATGATTGATTTGACTAAAGAAAATGGTTAAATTTCGAATTAATGGAACTTAAATACTCTATTTCAAATAAATTTAAATTTGATTGATTAAATTTGATATGTTAATATTAAATTAAACCAGACTAGAACTAATTTGTCATTCATATTTAATAAATTTAAAATAATTTTAAAAATAATTTTCAATAAGAATGTTATTAAAAATGAGTAAATTTTAATGGGTCTGTTACCTTTATTATAACATGTATGTTCCAAATGCATTAAGCCACTCGGCTATTTCTGTCACTTTAGGTTTCTTTTCTTTTAATCCCAAATGCTTGGCCTTCTTTGAAACAAGACAAACGTCTTCTTTTAATATCTAAATACATAGGATATTAAAAAAATTTCTTAGCCTTCTGGAGCTTCCACCGTGGCTTGCCTTCATTTAAGAGATACAGTTAAAATAATTATTATTATTATAAATTATTTTTTAAATATATTGTATTTTTTAAATAATTTTATTAAAAAAATTTCAATTATTTTTTATAATTGTTATTAAAGTCTATATTAAGTAAGTCATATAAATTTTGTCATATATTTAGTAGTCAATTACATAATAATATACTTTAAAAGTTTCTTAATAAAACTCATTATAAAATTTTGTAAAACATGTTTATAATATTATAAAATATTTTTAAATCAATTTAAAACAATAAAAATAATTTAAAAATTACATAAGAAAAGATAATATTTTACCTTCTATTTGACTCCCGACGAAGTCTAGAAAGTCAAATTTTTACGGGTTTGTTTCAGGGTATCACATTTCGTGTGGTACCGACCGACACGTGCCGTATCGGTTAAAAAACGGTATAAAATTATTAAAATTGGTATCAAATTCAAATATCGGTCGGTACTGACTGGTACCGAAAAAAATATAAAAAAATAAAAAAATTTTATAAAAAATTTTAAAAGAAAAATTTTGTATTTTGGTCTTTTTAATTTTAAAGATAAGTTAAAAACTACATAATATAATACATTTATAAACTATTTTGTAAATTTTATAAAATTTACAAATTAATTTATAA
>JAOXYD010048237.1:0-13435 GCA_028565735.1 Pinacopodium congolense | reverse complement strand
TTTTTTATTTTTTTATTACAAATATCAACCAAACATGTTTTCGTTTTTCTTCATAAGAAAAATAGAAACATAAAAATAAGAAATAAAAATAAAAAATATAAACGAAAAAACAGAAGTGCTACCAAACGGCCCCTAAATGACACTACTTGAAAGGATCATTTTTCGTTACCTTTCATTAATCAAGTCATAGAAATACTGGCTGGGTACATTTTTCATTGTGCATTAAATAGGTATAGTGACTATTTGCAAATTCTAGGAGCTCCTGAGGATCAAGAAAAAATGACCTTTACCTGTCCTTATGACACATTCACTTATAGACGCACGCCTTTTGGCTTATGCAACGCTAATACCACCTTTCAATGCTGCATGATAGTAATATTTTTTTATATGATTGAATCTTTTATCGAAGTATTTAGGGATGATTTTTTAGTTTTTGGCATATCATTCGATTCATACTTAGGAAATTTAGAAAAAGTACTTAAGAGATGCAAGGAGACAAATTTGATGTTAAATTGGAAAAGTGCCATTTTATGGTCTAAGAATGCATATTGCTTGGTTAAAAAATTTATATTAAGGGAATTGAAGAAGACTCGACAAAAATAGATGTAATCGCTCAACTCCTACCTCTAAATTGAATTCGAGTGATTAAGACTTTTCTAGGACATGCCAAGTTCTATAGGAGATTTATAAAATATTTTTCAAAACTCATGAAGCCCCTTACTAATCTTTTGACCAAGGATGCTACTCTTGACTTTGATGATAAATGCATGCATTAATGTTACTTTTGACTTTGATGATAAATGCATGCATTGATGTTACTTTTGACTTTGATGATAGATGCATGCATTCTTTTAAGCTGTTGAAGGAAAAGCCTACTAATGCACCAATCCTAATTTCACCATATTAGACTTTCTCCTTCAAATTGATATTCGATGTAAGTGATTTTGCAATTGGTACAGTGTTAGGGTAAAGGAAAGATAAGATCTTTCGTCCGATTTATTATGTAAGTCGAACATTACATGATGCCTTGAAGAACTATATAATGGTTAAGAAAGAGATGTTGCAAGTTGTATTTACATTTGATAAATTCTAGTCCTGCTTGGTTCTTTTGAAAGTAACAGTTTAAATGGACCATTCAGCTTTAAAGTACCTAATGAATAAACTTGATGCAAAGTTGAGGTCAATTAGGTGGGCACTATTATTATAAGAGCTTGATATATAAACAAAGGATAAGAAAAGTGTTAAAAAAATTTTGCTAATCATCTTTCACAACTAAGAGAAGAAATTATGGAAAAAGTTAAAAATCAAGACATTAAGGAAATGTTTCTAGATGAGAAATTGTCAGTTTTCATAGAGGATTTTCCATGGCGAGTTGATTATACTAATTATTTGGATGGCAATGTGATTCCTCATGATTTATCATATCAGCAAAATAAGAAGGTTTTAACTGATGTTAAGAGATACTTATGGTATGACCCATTTTTATGCAAGATTTATGATCATGGGATTATAAGAGATGTATTCCTTCTGGGGAAATGCCTTCTATATTAGATCATTATCATTATAAGGAAATAGGAGGACACTTCAGGCCAACTAAGACTGCACATAAGATTTCAGAGTCTAGATTCTATTGATCCATTTTATTCAAAGGTGCATTTCAATATGTTAGGTCTTGTGATAACTATCAGAGAGTTGGAAATGTTTCTAGGATGAAACTTCATGAACATTATAGTATGCGAGGTTTTTAATGTATAGAGTATTGATTTTATAGGCTCCTCCATTAAATTCGATGTCAATCAATACATTTTAATCATAGTTGATTATATAAGAAAATGGATCGAAATATTTGCTTTACAATCTAATGATGCGAGAGGTGTTGTTAAGTTTATCAAGAATAATATTTTTACACAATTGGTATATCGAGGGTAATAATTAGTGATGAAGGTTTTCACTTTTGTAATAAGAAATTTGATTCCCTCATAACTAAATACGGTGTAATTCATAAGCTTGCCACGCCTTGTCAATACCAAACTAGCGGTGAAGTGAAATTTTCAAATCAAGAAATCAAAAGAATTTTAGAAAAAATCGTTAACACATTAAGGAAAGATTGGTCTTTAAAATTAGGTGACACATTATGGGCATATCGTACTACATATAAGATACCTATTGGCATTTCTCCTTATCACTCAGTTTATAAAAAGTCGTGTCATTTGCTAATTGAGTTAGAACATAAGGCATTTTGAGTTATAAATTTTTGAAATTTTGACTCAAGAAAAGAAAGTAAACAAAGGTTGTTATAATTGAATGAGTTGGATGAATTTCATCTAGATGCCTATGAAAATTATAAGCTTCATAAGGAAAGAGTAAAAAGATGGCATGATAAGCATATTTTTTTAGTAAGAAATCAAACTTGGAGACAAAATGCTAGTTTACAATTCAAAGTTAAGACTCTTTCTTGGAAATTTGAAATAAAGATGGTTTAGTCCTTATAATATGATTAAATCCTATCCTTTCAGTGCATTCGAAGTTTCAAATGACCAATCCACCTTTAAGGTTAATGGATATAGAGTTAAACATTATCTATCTAGAACAATTAAGGAATCTGCTAATACTTTCACTTTTTATGATCCTCATTAATCTAGGCCCTTTTTCTTTTGGTTATTTTTATCTGTATGTTTTGTTTTATTTTATTTTGTGTGTTGAGATAGTGGTTAGTGTTTTCTTTAATTTTATGTGTTTTCCCTTTGTTGCTCCTTGATATTCCTTAATCTTATATATTATGGAGCATGCCTTCAATTTATTGTACCTCCATTGGTTTCATTTCTCTTTTGCCATTTTCAGGTGTAATATTAAGTCTTTGATGCATTTCGACGGAGTGGCATCCATATTATATTTTTATTTAGGTGCTTTCTATTCCTTTTTTCCCATTTGTGCGATTTCTTATTATTTTATGAACATTAGGAACAACATTCAATCTAAGTATGTGGGAGAGATAGAATTATATATATATGATTTCACATTTATTTTTATCTTGTCTTCGAACCAATTAGTTGAAATTAAAGAATGGTGAGAAAGTCTTATTCACTCTATTGTCTTTGAACCAATTAGTTGAAGTTAAAGAATGATGTTAGTAGCTAGTTGATGTGATGTGACTTAATTGAGTAACATGGGGTTATTTACAAAAAAATGTTCACCTTCTCATAAAAAGACTGAGTGACTTCTCATTTAAGCTTCAAATGCTCACATTTTTTATTTAAGGTTTGTTCTTAATTAATAAAAGATGTTTGGTGGTTTGAAATATGATACATTTTTCCTTAGCCCTATTCATTTTTCAAATGGAATTTAGTTTGTGATTTGAGGTTGAATTTGAAGAAATATGAAGCGATTTAAAGTTGTTTATGAGATATGATTAATTAGTTATGTAACATCTTCTTGGTTCATTATGTTTGAAAACCTAAGGAAATCTTTCCAATGATGGTGTTTAATAGTTTGGACAAGTTTTCCTATGCTTATAGGTTATTTTGAGATTAATGATTGATTAATTTTCTTGAGGACAAGCAAATGTCTAAGTGTATGGGAGTGCTAGGTTATGATTTTAATGCATTTTTATATGATTTTGATTATGATTTAAGGTATATTACTTCCAAATTGATGTTACATTGTGTGGATTATTTCTAGATATGTTTACATTGCAATTAGAAGCTTGAAGAGGAATAAATCTGGTGAAATTCTTAAATTGGGAGTTAAATTGCAATCTAGCTACATAACCATTTAAGTGTAAAAGCTCATCATTTTAGTCAATTTAGAGACCTATACGGTGGGGTATAACGGTGTCGTTTAACTTTATTTCAAACGTTGTCTAAGTATCTATCGTGATATTTCTAGTTGGATCTTCTCCTCCTAGTAGTTGCAACTTGTGTAACTTGCCTCTAACTTATAGCTAACATATAAAGTGACCTTTTAAAGCCAAAGATAAGGGAATAATAGAGAGAGAACGCGTTAAAAAGATCAAAATTTCAAAATCTTTGCAAGTTTAAGGCTCTTTTCTTTATTTCTTCACATTTTCCTTTGTGTTTTACAAGTTTTAGCTTATTTTTTAGGATTAACAACTTAAACCAGTGATTTAGATCTATAAACATGTTTGTAGCCATTTTATTTAGAAATCAACTCTTTTGTTCCATATATTCAAGAACATGATGAATATGATATATATGCTTCGTTTTTTATTCAAATGAGTGGCTAAGGAAAGGTTAGTATATGATCTAAATATATGCTTACGTGTGTTTTTAAGTTGCTCTTTGCTTATTTTGAGTGTATAAAGGTTACCTTAAATTGATCACTTAAGAAAAAGATGAAAAATGGTTAAGTAGATGACTAATCACTTAATTCATTGGAAAATTCAATAAAAACTTAGTTTTAATCAATACATGACCATTGATTAATTAATCTTAAGGAATCTAATGTGAAACTAGGAATTTTAGGTTAAGTTTCTTATACTTTAAGCCTACTTCCTAGATTTATAGGTAGACCAAATCATAAACTAGGAAAGTTAGAGAAAAGACATTAATTTGACCATAATCTTGTCTTGATCTAGTGAAGTAACCCTAGAACAAGCCTCACAATCCTTAATTAACCCATTTAGATCATTGAAAACCAATTCCTTAGCCTTTTAATCTATTAAGTGATCTTTAAACTCAACTTTGTCTTCTTTGTGCAATTAGAAGTCTTTACTTTAAATTGGTAGTTTTAGTTAATTTAATCATTCCATTTGGCCTTTCTAGATAATTATGATCTAATTGCCTTAGTATTTGCATAGTTAATTCCCTATAAGATGATAATTTGAGTCTAAAATACTTAATTTATTACTTGTGATCAGTATACTTGCCGATTAGTTGGTTTTGTGTGTTTAAAGAAAGTGTGTGTTTATTTTTCTTAAATTGATAATTAATTTGGATAATTTGGCCTTAATAGAATACTAATAATAGAAAGCTATATTAGAAAACCTATAGGAATGAATGAGGCTGCAACTACCATGAAAAGAGTGAGCTATGCTATAATTTTTCTAGTTTTTGGCATAGGATAAGACTTGCCAAATTTTCATTCCATTTATGAGGTTTAATTAGACAGAGGAACTCTACTTGGATAAGGTAGCTATTACATATCAATGGAGAGTTTCAGCAAAGCATATTAGGGAAACTTGGAAGCCAACTGGGAGAAATAGGAACAAATTAATGTGAGGCTTTATTTAAGCAATTGGAACATGATTCGGTGAATAAAGCTTAAGAGAATAAGGAGGAGCAATTAAGGAAAATTGTAACATTTAAAGATTAATCTCAAAGGACCATATAACATGCTCAGGAGGTTTTAGCTCTTGCTAAGGAACATGACTATATAAAGGAACCTTATATAGTTTAGCTAGTAAAAAAAGTATTTATAGTTTTGGACAATAAATAGAATCAACCTAAGGAAATTATAGTAGCTTTAGTATTTCCTAAATAGGCTCATCATCTCGATAATAAGAGAAGAGGAATACATCCCCAAGAAGAGGATATGGTTAGTATTGCTCCTACTAGCTTTCCAGAATCTAAGGATGGATTTAAGGTTAAAGGAAAAATGAGATTAAAGAGAAAGAACCAGGAAATAACCTTATCCTTTACTATTAATTGATTTTGAATTTGTTATGTTAAAGTGTGAGAGATGTTAGTGACCTTAAAAACAACAACTGGCTAAGGATTATATAAAAAATTTGAAACCTTTTATATTTTGTCTTTTGGAAACAAAGTTAAAGGAGAATAGATTAAGCAAAGCTAGTGTTTTAAAAAATGAGTGGACTATCATCACAAATAATTTAGTATATTATTATATGAAAATTATGATTTCTATAAATGCTCACACAATTAAAGTATTAACTCAATTATGACTTATCAATTGGTTCATTTGAAATTGGGGCTCTTACACGAGAAAATTCAGTTTTAAGTATCATTTTTATGTATATCAAACCTTGGTTTTCAAAGAGCATCATTATAAAAAAAGTTGAAAGAGATCTCAACCAAGATGAATGTTCCTCAAATTGTTTTAGGAGATTTCAATAACACCTTATCCCCCTTGGAAGCTGAAGGCAATGTCTCATTAAGAAATTATTCAAAGGATCTCTAAAAACATGTCTTAAAGATTAGGATCACTAACCTTGATATAAGGGGTCAAATTTACACTTAGAGTAAGAAGCAACAAGATAAATGATTTATTAGAGAAATCTTGATAAAGATATGGTAAATGATTATTGGTTGAAGAGTTTACCAAAAAGCTCTACCTCTTTCAATAATCCATTATTTTTAGATCACACTCTTATAGTCATCAATGGATTGAATATAAGTAAGAGGACCCATTTCCATTCCAAGTTCAACAATTATCTGGCTAATGATCCTAGATTTGAGAATTCAGTTGTTAAGGGCTTGCAACTGTCTATTAACAGGCATAAATCCTTTATTTGTATAAGTAGGTTGTAATGCATCAAGGAAGCATCGAAGATTATGAAATTACAGAAATATAAGAACACTTGTTCAAGTAGTTAAGGAGAAGATAGATAACATACATAATTTGTTATACCATGGTCCTCTAAATATTACGAGACAAGTTAATATGAAAAGAGCTTTAAAAGAATACGTGCATGTAGTGGAAGTGAATTGTTGAATATTAAAGCAAAGATCAAAGGTGCAATAGCTTAAGAATGGAGACAAGAACTCCTCCTTTTTTCATAATTCTATACTATCTAGAAGGAATTTTAAAAAGATTTCCATTTATATAACTATAATGGAGTTGTAAGTTTCATATAGGAGGAACTAAATATGATATCTTTAACTTACTTTTAGAACATATTGGCAACCCCTTCTAATAGAACCCCTCATATCATGCTACACTAATCCTTTATAAGGGATAGAATCTCAATTGAAGATGTAGATCTACATATTCAGCCATTTACAGATTTAAAGATTGAGAAAGATATATTCTCTTTGCATACAAATAAGGCAAGTGGTTTATATAGACTCAATCCCTTATTTTCTCATAAGTCATGGCATCTGTTGAAGTAACTAGTAATTGATACAATGAAGGAGTTTTTTAAAAATCGAAGTAAGGTGAAGGAATTAAACAAGACTTATATTACTTTGGTGTCAAAAACTTCCAATACAACCTCATTAAAGGAATTCAATTCCATTTCTTATGTAATACCATTTCCAAGATAATATCTAAATTATTGGTATCTAGGTAAAAAGGAATTCTAATGCCTTTGATCAATTAGATGCAAGGAGCTTTCATAAAAGAAAGATAAATTAGTGATAATATAGCCTTAGCGTGAGAGATTTTTTAGGGCTATAACAAGAAAAATTCCTTCAAAAGTGTGCTATTGAAGTAGATTTCTACAAGGCTTATGATTTTATAGATTGGACTTTTCTCATTAATTAAATTCATTCCTTTGGTTTTCCTCTTAAGTACATATGTTCGATAGCTTAATGGATATTAACCACCTCATATAGCATGTTGGTTAATGGTGAACCTATTAAGTTCTTCACAAATGTTAAATGATTTAGGCAAGAGGATCCCTTATACCCTTTATTATTTACACTGAAGGTTAATTATTCAAGTAACTATCTAGGGGAGGAAGTTTAGATACATTATAAATGTAAACAACTTAACATAAATAGTTTAGTATTTACAGATGACCAGTTGCTCCTTTCTAGTGCTAATTCTAACTTCATCTCCACTTTAATGAATGCTCTAAGGTGTTTTAAGGAGCTATTTAGGTTAGAGATAAATAAAGGGAAGAGCTACTTCTTTATTTCCTTAGCTGTTACTTGTTCTTCTTCTTAAATATCAAACTTGACTACCTATTTTATGGTGCCGATCTCTCAAAAGGAGACTTCTTATAAGATTTCCTTCCTCTCGCGGAAAAGATTAAAAAATAATAAACAATTGATGTAATAAAAGTCTTTTAATTATTGGAAGAGTCTAGTTAATCAATTTAGTATTGAATTCCATAAATGTTTATTATTCTTTTCATGTGGTATTTCTAAAAAATCTGATCAATACTACTAGGAGGATGTTTAGAACCTTTTTTTCCAACTAAGGAGGTTCCAATAATGTGTTTTGATGATGAAAAAACATTATTATTATTATTAATGTTTGAGTTTTGTTGCATTAGAAAGATAGGTTGATGTAAAAGTATAAGGACGCATATTAGAGCCTAAGGTAGAAGAGCCTTGACAAAGGAAATGAAGACTTGAAGAAAGCATTGAAGAATTGAAGTAATGATCAAGGGAAAAAAACCAAGGTTGATTAGATTTAGGAACGTGTCTTAGGTTATCAGTTTTCTAAAATTGATCTTTATCAATGCTTGAAAGCGATTTCACATTTGCATATCATATTTGCATGAACAACATAAAGGATTTGAATTGTGGTTTTAATAATTAATTGAAACCGAAAATGGTATTGACATGTTAGGAATTGATTTGAAAATGCATATAGGTAATAAGGTATTTAATCAAAAGGTAATATGATGAATTATATTAATGTATGTCTCTTAATGATTTTAAGTAAATTATAATGTTGTTTCAAATTATGTATTTTTTTAAATTTGTTTGTATATAATTGTTATGTGAATTTTGATTTATGAAATGTTTATGAAAAGGTTT
Organism: Pinacopodium congolense; assembly: GCA_028565735.1. Taxonomy (NCBI): domain Eukaryota; kingdom Viridiplantae; phylum Streptophyta; class Magnoliopsida; order Malpighiales; family Erythroxylaceae; genus Pinacopodium; species Pinacopodium congolense. The sequence goes on along the minus strand of JAOXYD010048237.1, from coordinate 4,748 downwards.
GAGTTATTTAATAATGAAAGCTTTTCATAATCAAGGCAAATTCCTACGTTTGAATCAATTAAATGTTTTTTATATTGAAAAATCCTTTTATATATTTTAAATATTGATTAAAGTCTTGATTAATGTTAAAAAATTGTTTGGAAAGGTTTAGAATTGATTTGAGTTTTGTTTTAGGTTTCTAGGTCAATGGCCCTAATGACTAATTTTGAATTTTGGGTTTTTATGTCTTTTTGTCTCCTAAATGACTAAATTTGTCTCCCAACATCTAAAAAAAACCCTTCATAACCTTAAATAAAATATTTAAAAATGCTTTTATCATTTTTTTAATGCTCAAGAAACAAACTTACAAGATTTAAATCACAAATTCCCTAAAGCTACCCAGTTTTTTCTATTTTTAGTTCAAGCTCACCTCTTGCTATCTTAATCCATTTCTAGGTATGCAAAATTGGTATTTTCTATTTATTTAAGAATTCTAGAGTTTGTTTAATCTTTGTTTTGGATTTTTGAAAGGTTATTTCATCTGTTTTGAGCTTAAACTTCCAAAGATATCAAAACTATCACTAGTTTCTCTATTCTTGCTTTAATCACAATTCTAGCTAACTTAATCTATTTTTGGGCTTTCAAAATTTTTGCTTTCTATTAGTTTAATTTTTCAAGTGTTTGTTTAATCAAAGTTTCAAATTTTTTGGAGCTTATTTAATTACTTACAAGCATTCGAAGGAATATACATCAAAGCTATCTCTATTTATGTTTATCTTCTATGTTTGATTTTAGGTGCTCAAATATGTTTTTTTTTGTTTCAAAATCATTATAAAAATTTTATTTAATGTCTCAAGAGTGCTATGTTCTTAGAGTTTAAAACAACATTTTGAGTGCTAAAATTTTTTCTAGTTTTGGTTACATATTCATTATACTTGAAGTTTCTTATTTTAAATCTGATTTATGTTATTCAAATTTACACAAATATGTTGTAATTTTGTTTATGTATCTTCCAAGAGGTTACTTGACCTATTTATATAATTTTAGAAACTTAGAAACGTTTGTCTATAGAGCTAGAGTTTATATACTACATATTTTGACAGATTTGCCTATTCTTGGTTTGTTCCTATTTTTATCCTTTTATTTAATTCAATAGTTTTGTTTTTAATGTTGTAATATTTTGTTAACTGACAAATTAATGTTCTAGTAGGCTTGTTGTGATTATTTTACATCATTTGGTTGGTTAAAATTGTTTATTTCTAGGATAGAACACAAATACTACATAACATAACAACTTGTGTTCATATTGTTTAAATCTGATTATTTGATGCTATAGTCATGTTTTTACTGAATTTGATTATGTATGATTTGTGGAGGTGGGAGGAGACTTTCCATATTTTTTTATTTGGCTCTAGAAATTTTAGAATCATTTTTATTACACGAGCTTCATTGAAACACCATAAAAGGTGTGTTTTGATTATTTAATTTTGGGGATTTAATTTTGTTGATTGGTGATTGTGCTTAAGGCTCCTCTTTGCTATTAAAAAGAATGTTGAAAGGTTGCTCTTGACCTTTGTTAAACAAGATTTGAATCGGCTTGATTGTTAAAAGTGATTTAGATTGATTTATGCCAAGTATGAGCATTAGATAATGCATAAGACATAAGTATTGTGTTGGTTGTATTTGAGCCCCTTTGAATATTGATTTTAATCAAGTTTTTTATTTTACTATATAAGCTTAATGTGAGGCTTTGGTAACCTATATTTTGGGTGTGTTTTATGAGTTCAAAATTGTATATTTTAGCTGTGCTTTGATAGAGTTACTCTTCCACCCACTTAAGTAAGATTGTATTGGGATCTTCTTGACCTTTATAATTTAAGATTATTATATGGATTCCTCTTAACCCTTTTGAATAAGATTATTGGGTTACTCTCACCCTTAAAGTAAAATTGTAAAGAGTTACTCTTCACTCTTAAGCAACATTGTAAGGGTTACTCTTCGTCTATTTAAAGTAAGATTAGTTTTAGTGAAATTTCCAACAAGTAATTAGATAGAGGATATAATAGGGTATGCGAACCTCTATAAATCTTGATATCCTTCTTTCTCTTTCATTTATGTTTATTGTGTTTGTTTTATTATTGATTTAATTTGATTAAAATTGTTAAAATTATCACATATCATTATAGGTTGAATTTTGACTTAATGATTCATATAGTTAAAATTAACCTAGACTATTTAGTTAGTTTAATTTAGTAAGAAAAATTTTAAATACCTAATTCCTCCTCCTCCCCCTCCCTTCTTGGGTGCCATAAGACTTAGAATTTTTATATATGGCTGCTCAAGTTCACGAAGTTTGTAAAGGAAAGGTGAAATAGATTAAGGCATGCTTGTCGAAAAGAGAAGGACAATTGGGGATACTTTTAATAAAGATTAGCAACAAAATCAATATGGCAAGAAGATTATAGAGATTGTTCAAGTAAAGTGGTCCTTAGGGTTAAAATGGGTACATTCTCACTACTTAACGCATAAGAATTTATATACTTTTAAAATCCATACCTATTAGACTATATGGAATAAACCGTAAAGATAAAATGAGAGTATTGATCCAAAACAAGTTAAAGAATGGAGCTAATACTAGTTCTTAACATAATAATTGGAGATTTGAAGGTATTCTGGCTGACCATGATTAGTTCTCTAATCATGGGAACATTATTCCTAAATCTACAAATGTTAGGGAAGTGTTACAAAAGGAATACTTTCAATTTGAATAATGATTGGTTGAGTAAGTTATAAAAGATAGCACCTACATTTTATTTGGCTGAAATGATAAAGTGGTATGGATAAAACACTATTTTATACCCTTAACAAATAAATATTATAAAGATTATCTAAGATCTAGAGCTCCAAAAATATCCTAAGACAAATTAGGTTTGTTTAAGTAACTTATTTCAAGTATCTATAAGTGGCTTCCAATTAAAGGGAAGCTTTATAGCAAAGACATATTTCACGGCTCTACACTTGCCTCTCCTTCATGTCCTTTATGCAATAAAGAACTTGAGTCTATTGCACATCTATTTTCATTTATGAATATAAAAAATTCATCTGGGAAAGAATATTGGCAATACATAAGCTCCTTTACTTACAGACAGAGTAAAGAGGAATACTGGAGTGGATAATTAAATTCAGATGGGGATCTAAGGCGGATTCTATTAAGTTTAGAATAACTTTTTGTACAACCATATATTTTATTTAGATATAAAGGAACTTGAGGATACATCAACATAAAAGGAGGCCATGGTAGTAGCTATTAAATGGCATTATCGGCAATATTAAAAAGAAGCTCATAACAACATGTAATGGAGAGACCATTCAAGTAGGTCCAGGCAGTGTACAGATAGTAGTTCTATAAAGATATCATAATATTAGTAGGAAACTTTGGGCAAAAGATAAATGGATGCAAAGCAATTAAAGACACATTAAACTCATGTGTTAAGAAACTTATCTAATGCTAAACAAGATGGATGTAGTCTATAGGATACTCAATTAGATATTTGGTTAAAGATTATGGTTTTATTAATGATTAGCTTAGTTTATGAATGATTACTTAATGCATAGCTTATGTTCTTTTATGATTGAGTAAGAGGGTCTCAATAGCATAGAGCTATTGAGCTAGGCTTCCTTAAATTGTCTTGTGGCTCCTTTGTGAGTTGAACATTTTATTTCATTAATTCAATTTTATTTTCTCAAAAAAATATTAATGACAAACTATAACTACATTTGAAAAATTGTTATGTTATATAACAACTCATTGTAATTTAATTCTATAACTAATATTTTTAATAATGAGGTACATAAATGTGTAACTGGAACGGTCATAATGTGAAGTATTGCAAAATAAAATTTGAAATATAATTTATATTTTATTTATATTTTGGAACATTTGAAATAATATAGCATTTCTATGTTTTGGAAAAAAAAAAGGTGTCATACAAAACTAAAATCAGTTTAAAATTTTCGATTAACCAAAGCGGTTTAATGGAAATGACATGAAACGCTGATGTGAACACGAAGACACGGCAATGGCTCGACATTGGGCCATGAGTGGGCAAGTGAATGTAGGTTTGGGGCCTAGGGAAAAAGCTACATGGAAACTAGTATTTTATTTATCTCTTTTTTTTTAAAAAAAAAATGAATTAATGATTAAAAAGTAAAAAAATATTTATAATGTTGCTTTTGAAAAATAAAATAATTCAAATATTCTTATATATCATATAATATATTTAAAATATGTTAAAAATATTTACATTTTTTTCCGAGATAATTATTATATTTGCTTATGATCTACTAATTATGTACTTAAACTCTTAAAAAGAAGGTACCAAGAAAATAGTCCGGACAAATAGAAGTAGATATAAAATCTTGGTAATCGAGCAGAAGGCCTTAGGACAGATATTAACAAGCTTTAATATTGAAGAAAAACTTCTCTTACTCTATATATCATTTACAAATACAAAATGTTCTTCCATACTTTACAACAAAACTATTACTGAAATTTACTCCTTTTCCAACACCATTCTTCTTTACTACCATCTATTTATGAAGATTACGGGGAATAAAAAAAAGTAAAAGAAAAAGTTTTGGTTGATTCGGGAGAAGGGCTTAATCTCAATATTTTCAGTTCCGTTTCATTTTGGACCGAAACCGGAACAAAACGATTAAATACCGTTCTAGAAGTAAATTCCGGCCGGTTTCGGTCGGAATGGCCAATA